>VWZW01003166.1:0-28541 GCA_013397115.1 Edolisoma coerulescens
TTTAAACAAACCAACAAATGAAATACTAATAGTTAAAAGGCTGACCACGTGGCTTTGCAGTGCTGTTCATCCAGAAGCATGGCACACAATGCTTGTGCATGTGGAAACTTAGCGACTGTCAACATACATTCTCAGGGATTTATCAAAAAAATTAAAAAAAGAATGAGAGCATTTATTGTACTGTATATATATTATAGTATATGTCTGAATATTGAAAAATATAACATTAACTAATTTATAAAAAAATCTATGTAATGCAAAATACTTGAAGCTGCAGTAGCTTGGTTTTAAAAAAAAAAAACCTATCAGAAGGACTAAAGTGCGCCTTGCTTCAGGGTTGGCTCAGGTGGTGAACTATATGCTGGGCATCTATGCAGAGCCACCTTCTGGATTGCATGGTTGGACTGATACCTATTGGGGAAAATTTTATATATATATATTTATACAACCTGTGTATACATATATATGTATACACACATGCTTGTAACAGGCACTATAGTAAAGAGGGACAACAAAAAATACACAGCCAGAGCAGCAAGCCTTAGCATTAAGAATACAGTACGCCAGAATTGGGGTTTGTGCCTCCTAGCCTAGAAGACTTAAAGAATATCCTTTTTGACACAAAACGCAAAATGTTTTCCAAAATGATTGACATGATACGTTACGCCTTTGCAGTGAGCTAATAATAAGCTAACCTTTGTGCACAAATTATATATATAATATATATTCTGCATAGGTATTTTGACTTTGTGCAGGACAGAAAGTTGTGTAGGTATGACTGTTCTACTTTTCTGTTCATTTTTCTAATATATTTTATTTTCTCTAGAATTACTCAAACAAAAGCAGCCTTCTATCTTGCCTTGTCTTAATGCTTTAAATTAACCAAACTGGAGATCTAACTACCAAACTGTTCATTATATTATTAAATACCAACTTTGATTACAGTATCGTGTCTTTGCTTTAGCTGATGGTTCTGTATCCTTGTGCTTTTTAAAACAGTTTTTGTTTTGGTGCAAAAGTTGTCCAGTGTCTCTTGTTCCCTTCATTAGAGAACATGCTAGAGGTATGTTTGTAGGTATTTTTGTTTAGAAAAACTATTTCATGCTCTCCATTTTATTTATTATAATAGGTAAAAAGGTTGTACTTCATTACCCATGTAAACATGCTCATGAAGTTGAAATTAAGATTTGATACAATGATATCAATTTATTTATGTAACTAAATCACTGTTTTATAAACTTGTTACTGATAACAGTTTGGTTTTTTTTGTTTTGATTAAAATTAGTTTTTTGAAAGTTGATTCTGCCTCCTTTATGGTGTCTGTTTCTGGAGTTAAATTATGTATGGATAGTTCATAGATCTTAAAAGCCCAGCTGGCAACTTTGGTGAATTATGGTGATAGGCAATATGACCAAGAAAGAAATGTTTTGTTCCTCAAAAATCTGCTGAGGAACAGTAGTGTTCACAATTGCAACAGCTCCTTTGCTCATGGAGGAAGACTTGGTGTGTCAGAGGGACCAAATGCTGCCTGCAATTGAAGATGTGTGGTCTATACAATGAACCATAAGCCTTAACATACTGCCCTAGGGGGANATTCCTATTTTTTTTTAGTATCTTCAGATGAAAAGAGAATTAGGATGCAGTAAACAACTATCAGAGACACCAGTGTAACCATGAATTCTGACAGTGAGGCTTGCATCACTGAAGATTAAGAAGGAAAAGGTCTGAATCTTTGTACAATTGTCATGTAAAATATGACCCTTTTACCAAGTCCTGCTAACAGCTGAGATGTCTTGACCTCATAGTGCTAACATTCTGTTACATTCTGTGACTTCAATTCATTCCACGTATTGAATTCTCATTACATTTTTGGGTTGTTACTTTGTCCTAGATGAATTATCTGTCATAGGCAGTGGCACAATAAGGAAAAGAGAAGTATCATTCCATTCTGTTATAGGGTTTGCATGGTTGGTTTTTTTTGTGGTTGTTTTAGTTTTGGGGGGTTTTTTAATTTTACATATAATGCCACAGTAAGGATAATTGTGGATTATGTAGATTGCAAAACTGAGCCTCTTTGAAGACCAGGTGTTAAATTTAAATGCAGTCATGATGGTTGTCACCTAGTTTGGACAAGCACATGGCTGCTTCTTGCAGAACTTATGGAAGTTTGTTTGGCTTATTTTCATGACTGAGTAAAATCTCTTCTGTGCCTGCATTGGTGCTGTGCAGTGCAGTTTACACCACGTTACAAGCCCTCAAGGACCAGCAGAGGCTTGGCCAATCTCTCTAGTAAACATGTCTCAATATGTCCTTGGTCTTACGAAGCCAGGAGGAATCCACCAAAAAAAGAAGAGCCTGAGGGCCCTTGCTAGAGGCTTTCAGAAGTCTGAAAGTCACTTTAATATTTCTTTAGTGTTCTGTCAAATTAGTTTGAGCTCTTCCTTTCAGGGGTTGGTTTTTTTTTTTTAGCAATTCAGATTTTCATGGAAGTGGGTGTAAGTAACAAGTGCAGCAAAACTGGGGTGCTGCTTACATGGAAATTTTGTCTTCTGAGGTGTAGTTAGAGTGAATATGCAGTAAAGTAATTTTTTTTTCACAGATGCCTTCATAAAAGTGCCGATTTTTTACTGAAAAATCCTACAACCTTCCATTTCTGCTTTAAAAACAAAAGTTCTAGGAGTTCATCTAATTTTAATGGAGGATATGATTTGGAAAAATAGCAGGGTAGCTGATACCTTTACAGAATTCAGAAGTATGATACCCTCAGGTATCCACTTGCTCTGCAGTTTTGGCTAGAGGTAAAGTATTCACAGACAAATATTTTTCCATCCTTTTAAATGCTTGCCCCATTTAAAGTTTGTACTTGGTGCAACGATAAGTGGGGAAACAAGGAGCATAAACCACAAAGTGTTTGGCTGGACCCTTGCATTGCAACAGGCAAGATTATACTGAATGTGAAACAAAAAGCTGTGAAACAATCTTACCCGGAGAGACAGCAAAATGCCAGATACAGCTTTACTCGTGAGAAGAGGTTGCTGCCTCCTGTGGAGCAATGTGCGCTCCATACCGCACACGGGTAGATGCGTCTTGCCTCTGCTAACACCCTCGGCAGTCAGCATCAAGTAGCACCTACTGGTCTGCTGAAATGTTTGCAGTCCATCTTTATGGTACTATCTGTATCCCTTCTTTTGCTAAAAGTAGAGAATTGTATGCTATGAGAAAAAGAATCTGTCTTAAAAAGAAAATTACATCAGCTGCTGTATTTGCAGACAACTCCAAGGTCATAGGATCTAAGTTTCTATTAACATATATTGACTACAAAGCACAAAATTTCTAAAGACAGCCTTGACTAATTTCTCTAGCTCTTTAGGTAGAGAGCATTTATGACTAAGAAGTACCACAATCATGAAGCCACCCAATGAGTCTTTTACTGAATTTTGTGACAAATGCATTTCATTGTGATTTTTTCTTCCTCTTTAGCCTTTGTCCTTTTGCGTATGTAATTTGAAGAGCTTTGTATTTGGAAAAATGTTTACATGAAAGGTAATGTACTTGTGGTCTGATGATGTAAAGTGAGCAACAGAGCTATTGCCTGGTAACTATGGTCTGTGGAGTTGGAAGTATCTGTGGAGCAGTGAATGAGAAGGGTGAGCTGATGCAGGGGCTGGTGAGCTCATGAGGCCTAAAGGAGCAGCCACAGCTGACGTGCAAAACCAGCACTGTCTGCCTTTCCGCCACTCTGACCTTTGAATTGTTTGTCCGACCACAGAGAAGTCTTGGTTTGGTGTCTCAAGCATCAAAGGCACATCACTGTTCACAGAAGGATTCTGGAAAGTCAAAAAATGGATGAGGGTGATTAAGGACAGAGCTAAATATTCCTCTGGTGAAGCTGCTGGAATTACATCAAGGCTAGTGTTGGCAGACACTTTTGGAAAGCCTGTTAGTTATAAGAAAGGCAGTAGCAAGAGAAGTACTGCCAAATTCTGCCTGGTCAGTGGGCAGGAAAAATCATTTGGGGTTTGTGGCCTTCATTTCCAGACGACTTATATTGCGTTAAGCAGCATAATGTCTGTTTGTAACACTATATTGCCTGGCTTTTGCAATGCCCAGGCAAGAGTCAGGCAGACAGCAACTCATCTCTTATCAAATGGTGTCTCTGAAGCCGCCTGACCCCTCTGAGAAGCCAGGGTTTGGGACAAAGGCTGGTCTTGCTTGGGCCATCTTGCCTACATCTTGAGGAACTCTGAGCAGCACAACCAAACCAATTTAGGAGGCCAAGGTTGCAACAGGGAAAATTACATGAAACGCTTTCCCGGCAAGATGCCATTTGTAAAACTCGTAACAGGAGTTGGCCACTTAAATGAGTGGAAACTGTGGTTTCTGAAGAAAACATGATGTCTTTTGTGCCCCTAATAGACGTTTTGAACATGTTTAGTAGATCAGTAGATTAATTTAAAATATCCCAAATAAACACCAAAGTGGAAGACATGTTAACTTGTTCCTGAAATGAACAAATGTACTTGGAGGGGAATTTCTTCACACTCATATTCTGCCTGTTGCACTATGAAGATGAACGTGTGAAAGGCAGCTCTCACTAACACTGTTGTGACAACCATCACCCCTTCTCCAGCTGGTTTTGGTGGGAGAGAGGGTAAGGAGGTATTTTTAGATGGTGTTTTCTTTCTTTACTTTAAAACCTTTTTTTCCCTAGTCACCTGATGACTGATTCCAGGTATGGTGTAGATGCAGCACGGGAAGACTCCGCCTGGTTACTCAGGATGTGTTTGCTCTGCCAATCCTCTGTGTCAATACAAATGTCTGACCCAGTGCATACTTTGTTCTCCAGCAGCCTGCAGTTTTTACATCCTTCAGGAGGTTGTCTCCACTTCTGTCATTCTGCAAGGTCTGGGGACTTCTAGTGTTGAAAAATGAGCCTCTCCAACCATTCTTGAAAATTTGGAGTCTAATTTAGAAATACTATGTCCTACAAGGCCTTTGATACTCTTCTGAGCAGTATAGCTTGGCTGCTACTTAGTAATCCAGCAGGTCTTTCATATTCTTTATCTAAATCATATAATGAGAAACTGAGAAGCCTAAATAGGTATGTTCAGAAATATTAGTGTGAGATGATACCAAAATACTGAAAAAGAAACGTAAGCATTGCCTTGTGGAGTGGTGATTGTAGAGGAAGACTGTACTAAAGAGTTTTCATCTGCTCTGAACCTATCACTATTTTATGTGAGGGCAAGTCCTTATGAGACTTAATTGTTGCATGGTGGCTTTGGTTTCACATCCTGCATTTTCCCAGCTATCACTGTGTTCTCCATCTGGAATGATCCAGGGCTTTTTCCATATCTCAGCAATTCTCATTTTTATCTCACCAGTCACATGGTCTATACAATGTTATACCATGTTCCTCTCGGAACTGCTGGACTGCATTACCTTAGTGTAGCAAGTAGAGTTTGTCCAGATTGGGTTTGGTTTGACTTTGTATGAGCCTAACGCTGGTAAGTTACTACACCTCAGAGGTAATTAGGGGCCACTTATGCTATCCTCAGTTGCGGAAGAAGTGGCCACCGCTCATGAGGAAGTACTATGGCACTAATCAGAGTTTGATCAGAGTCATTCACTCTTTTTGTGAATTCATTTTGTAAGCATTTGGACATTGCACAGCAAATGCAGGCAGTAAAAGCCAGAGACTAAAAAGCTTTTTTTTTTTTTTAAGGCAATAATTTTCAACATTTGGTCTTTCATCAGAGAAAAAAATCAAGAAAACGGTAATTACTGGCAAGAGTTGGAAGTGCATCACTAAGCGTATGCACTGCCAAGGCACAAATTCTCCACTCCTAGAAAAGTTCAGACAAACCAGACAGGATGATTTTGTCTTTTAGTTGCCAGTTGTTTAGTACCCAAATGGTCTGTGTGCAGTTCGTGAGCGTGTGTGGGAGACCTAGCTGGGCACGCTAAAATGGCACTGACTCTGCTGAGCCCAGTATGAAAACACTACTTTATGCACCTGTTTGTGCTGCTGAACTGGAGAACAATATGTTTCTGGCATGCTTGCCACATTAGCAATCACCCTGGGCTGTCACGTTGCTTACCCTGCGGTACTTACAGTACATCTAGGTTATCTATTACCAGCAGCAATCTCAAATCTCTGTTTTCTACTGATAGGAAATAAAATGAAAGACATTTCTAGCATTTGGACAGGTGCTTGAGAAGTGCAGCTGCATTGAGAGTTCTGAGCAAAAGCCTGAGCTTTAGTATCTGCTGAGTTCAGGACCTGAATTTGCCAGTAATTTCACAGTGGTTTTGTTTTTGCTGCCACTCAGGTGTGCACTTAGAGGTGAGCATGATCAGCAGAGACAAATGTAGACTCACCTCATGGTGTGGGGACAATGTGTGTGTGTATGTGGGTGTTCAAGTCCGAACATGGCTATTATCCATGGGCCAAAGCTTTTCTTCAGATGTGGCAGCTGGGTGAAGCATTTGTGGACCAATGCATGGACCATCTGAGTTGTCTAGCTGATAGCCATATCCATGGTCATCCTGCAACGACATGCTATCGCCAGGCCAGAGGGCAGCAAGGGGAGCAAAACAATGAGTCAGCATGTTTGTTTCTGTCATTAAGTACATGTCTTGATAAGCCATGGACATAGGTAGCCTTGGAGAAACTGCTTTTTCCCTCTTTTCACTAGTAGTAATTGCTTCTCTACTGTACAAAAGGTGATGAGGATTCAGGCAGCAGGTTGAGCCCTGTGCAGGGCACATGACTGAGAGGAGAGATCACAGATCTTCCTTACAGCCTCCCTGTGTTGGGTCCTCTCGTTCCATCCATGAGCCTGATTGACTGCTGCCTTTGTTTGAAGTGAATGCTCTTCTGTGCTGCTCTTGGCTTTCTGCAGATGTTGCAACTTGCCAGCAGTTCTGGCGATTTTCTGTATGTAAGAATTGGGAGTAATTAAAATGCTTACTGAATTGCAACACTGTGGATTTGTGATTAAATTCAGAAATTACAGAGTTTCGGAATTCTGCTATAAAGAATATTCCTTGCCTAGTGCAGTGCATCCTTGATGTCTGGCTTTTCCAAACGGTGGTGGTTTCCAGCTTGCGATATTTATTTAATGTTCAGCAGCGTAACTGCAGAGCCCTCTTCATGTTACAGGAAGCACATACAAGACACAGATCTCTGGAAGCTGTAATTCAAAAAGACTAAATACATCTGGCTTTTGGGGTTTTTTTCCACAAATTCTTACCCTATATATATACTGGACGAATAGAAGTCCTGTGGCAGGGATCCCTAACATGAAGATCAGATGTAAGTCTGGAATTGTCTTTGGATTTAGCTCTGTTTTAGTAAGATATGGGATCTTACAGCTGAGCTTGTGTATTTGAATAGTCACTGTGAGGTCAATGGTTAACTTCCACAAAGTACTTCACTAATAAGAGGGTTTAGAAGCCCAGTGGAGTGCACAGCCTGTTCCTTCAGCTGCTGGTGGGAGGTGGGCCACCTGTGCAAAGTGTATCACCCTAGTGGACATCTGCCCAGAGCTGCTGGGGTGATCCCCACTTCCACCCCTTGCTGCAAAGCTCCACTGATGGATCCTCCTCTGCCTGGAGAGACCTGTGCCCGATCAGACACAGCACATCTCAGAAATGGGCCCGAGGGAGTATGCCAGGGAAGCTGGAGAGGGAACCTCCAGTCTTTCTTAAATGGAGAAACTTTTCATTTCATTTCCTTTGTTTTCATTATAGCAACTTAAAATAAAAAGCAGAACAGGATTGAAAAATGAAACTTCAACAAATTGCTTCTCGGCAGCTCTGTTTGACTCACTGATGTTCTGCAAATGTATCAATGCTCTTTTCAGCCTATTGCTTAAAAAATTCTCCTGTTTAAAAGCGGCTATTGTACGTGCCTGCTAAAGTAGGTTTTCAGACTACTGCTTGCTTGCTTACCAAATAGCTCACTACAGGCCTGCTGCAGAAATGTGCATGGGGAGGAAAAGGGAGACTCCCCCTCCTTAGGTGAAGCTCCCACAGCAATAACGTTAGAACCCTCGGAAGAAGTGGTTGCTGTCTAGCAGCAGTTGCTTTTCAAGTTTGTAAAACGAACTCTAACTGCCTACAACATGAGAGCAATGAAAGTAAAGAGCTAAGATGTCAGAGGCTGAAGGCAATTCCTTCATTCCATTTAGATAATTTTGGGCTACAGAACTGCATTAAAGACTAGGATGCCACCATTGTTATAGGTATATGTGTGTGCATGCACACTTTTTTAAAGTCCTGATACAGAAACAGATGAATTGTGTCTGTCCCTGCAAGTGCCATATGTTTACAGCTGAGTTCTAAAACACTTTAAAGTAGGGGTTTATAATGAAAATAGTAACACATCCTTAAGTATGTTGATGCTAACAGGCACCACCATAATAAATCCCATAAAGGTTTTAAAAGATACGTCTGTCTTTTTTCTGGAAGAGGATATATTGGCTTCTGCCTGAAGTGAAGCTTGTCATTTCTGTTCTTCAAGCCAATTGAATCTTCAATGGCATCTAAGAAGCCCGAGGTGTTGTCTAACACTTCAGTTGGTGCCAGTATGTAGCAAAGTAATGTGTTTGATGTCTAAAAGCTTTTACAATTGCAATATGGACATGACAGCCCTTTTCAGAACATGTAATTTTTCCTGTGTATGTGATACACTGCATATTTTTTCCAGCTTCTTCCCTACTTTTTATGTCCTGAAATAAATCCCAGTATGTAGTAACTGTTCTACTTTTTTTGTGTTCCAGGTGCAATCACTACACCTGCTTTTGTTAAAATTCATCCCATGATAGATCTATCTTCTAGTGATTAACTTTAGTCTTACTCATTTTCTTACAGATTTTAGTGGGCTTCTGACTTTCGTATAGGCAACAGTAGATATTTAACATTGGCTGTAGCTAAAACCTTTCACCCAAGCTCTTGTGAGCAGTTTTGGAGTGGATCCTTCCCTTTTGCTAGCAAGCTGCAGTCAGCTTGGGACTGGAGCAGGGAAGCTGTGCAGCATTTCACAGCTGCTCAGGGGCGCGAAGTTTTTCTGTCACACTTGAGATGGCAAAGCAGATCTGTAGCCCAAGTGAAGTGATGCAGTTTGGCCTTGAGCTGTGATCCCAGTGGATAACATGCTCACTCTGGAAAGCAGCACAAGCAGCATTAAACACAGGAGTGCTGCTATTCTGTTGGACATGGCTGAGCCTTTCTTGGAGCTCACTACCACAGTCTTTCCATTCTCTTGCATGAGGTCTAGAAACAATGTATTTTCTTCAGTGGTTGTTTGTCGATGTTTTTGTTGTGTTTCCTTGTTGTTCCCCCACTGAACACCATGTTCTCTGGCACAGAGTCTCCTGGTGTGTGCCAGCAGCCCACTGCAGCCTGGTGCCTCAAGTGAACCTTGTGGGATGAAACTATGTTGACTGTAGGGTGACAAATTGTGCAGTATGCCTGAAGAGGCTCAAAGACAAGGCAGGGAGTGTTCATGGGCAGACTCTGGGGCCACACTTTAACAGGGAAATAAAAAGAGCACTGTATTGCTTTGGGGTGAAATGCTTAACCAGCTGCTGATGGGAAGGAAGATACTGAAGAAATGCTTTCAAAATGAATAAAAAAGAAGGTTTAGATTAGATATTAGGAAAAAATTGTGAGGGTGATGAGGCACTGGAACAGGCTACCCAAGGAAGTTGTGGATGCCCTATTGCTGAAAGTGTTGAAGACCAGAGCAACCTGGTTTATTTGAAGGTGTCCTTGCCCACAGCAGGGGGATTGAAACAATATGATTTTCAAGGTCCCCTTCCAAACCAAACAATTTAAAAAAATAATTAAAAATCCCAGTGATAGAGAAACTAAGGTGACTTCTCTGTTTCTGTCTTCTGAGCTGTGGTGTGACCAGTGGTTATTACAAACGGGGCAGTAGAAAACCGTCTGATAGAAGATGGACTGCTTTCCCCTCTGATGGAGGTGCAGTATCACACAATTCCTTTAATATCTTTAGCAAATCTCTCCTGCCAACCTCCCAGAAAATTCCTAATTTTCAGTGTGCCCCAGAAGGCTCAGGCGAGGTGGGTGCTGAGTCAATTAGTGGGCAGAGTGGGGAACAAAGCTGTCTTCAGAACCTCAGGCCAAGGACACGAGCTGCAAACTGGGACAGCACAGTGCAGGCTGACATGAATTTGGGTGCCCTCAGTTCATGACCATGGCAGCTCTGTCCTTTCAATAAGCCAGACAGGGGCTCAGCTGCAGTATTTCTAGTTATGATTTCACACCTGTGTGCATGAGGAATGCCTTGGTGCAAATGTTAGGTGAGCGCATGTAGTCTGGGTCATAACATAGACAATCTCTGCAAAGTCATCATCTTCCTAAAATCTTCAGTTCATGCATGGGGATCTAATACCCTTTCTTCTCCAAAAAGGCACCAGGACATTTAACTCAAAATCCTGAAGCTCCATGATCTTGTTTATTAGGTTTTGCTTCCAAAGACTCATGGTGTTTTTAGGTTTCCCTCTAACCTGCCTTCCTTCTGCATCTGTCCCAGTCAGAGATGACTTTCTCAGATTAGGGCCCTATTCTTCACTATAATGTTATCCCAAAGGGGACTCACAGCATGTTACTCAGTTGGAAACAGAATCAAAATCTGTGCAACGAATCCAATCTTTACACATGGCTGTACTTTTGTGAATGGTGGGAGTTCACTTCAGTAAACTTCAGAACTGAAAATAATGATAAGAAACTTACTGGTTTGTTTTAGACTAATCTCAAATACAGTAGTGGTGTGTTACCTGAATAAATCACTCATTGCCAGCTGCTTTGTGGCTTCCTGTGATAATAATACCTGAATTGAAATTTTCAGGTAAATGTTTGTATTACACTGGTATCTAAAGACCACAGCATGCCCCATGTCTCCTTGTATCACCTATGCCTTCAGAGTAGGTATTGGAATTGGCACAGAAAGAGAAAGAATCCTCCTATTCAAAACTATATCGCACTTCCCTGGTGTCTCCTTTTCTTCCTGAGCCTTCTTGTTACCTTTTCAAGGAAGGAGAATGGCTGCTCCTGAGCAATATATTCTGTCTAATCAATGTCTCCGTCGTGCAGGTAGTATCAATGTGGTAGCATATGAACCTCAGATATAAATTGCAATAACATAATTTATGAAGCATTTGGAAGGAAAGTTATATTGTAAGTCTGTAATACTTGTGAGTTTGATTACTGTCTTCCACAGAGCAGAACAAAATTGGAGGGATCAGGAGCAGCAGGTTGTTTAGCTCTCTGACACAGCTGGAGAAAATCAGTTTTGTCTGAATAGCATTGCTGTTAGCACTAGGTTTGCCATCCATGCATTTTGGTTCCCCAACAGTGGGATAATGGATGAGTTGGATCCTATTATTAACTTGTCTCAAAGTACCATGTAAAATTAATAAGTGTAGAGAAAGAGTGCTTTCAGATCTTGAGAGAATTAAAGAGTGTCAGAGACAACACGGACTTAAATATGTAATGGGAAGTAAGCTGCATTCAGGGATTTCTGTAATAAAGATAATGGAATCTTGAAATGCAAGAGGGTCAGTGAGCTTTTGTTTTGATCTTATCTGCTCTGTAGAAACTGCTCTAATGATGGATATAGTTACAAAACATTGGTATCCTATCATGTTTGCAACACGACTCAGGTAATATTGATAGGAACGACCTCTGCCTTGACCACATTCCCAGACTGTGGCCCTCTGAGGTCTATTGTTAAAATGCAGACTGGGAATTCAGTTTAAACATAGTCTGGGTTCAGTAAAACTAAGTGATGCTTCTGATGAAGCTGTACTGAGTGACTAGTTGGTCTTCTAAACCATTTTCTGCTGGGATCACATTACAGTCAATTGCCTCAAATATGGCCTATCTGAGGTAATTTCTTCAGCTGATCTTGACCAGTCTTTCCTCTCCTGTGTGCCTTTCCAGAAAAACCAAGTTTAATCTTTTGTTCCTAAACTATGGCAATTTGTATGCTGCTCTCAGCTCATAGCAGAACTGACTGTGGGAATTAACTGCTATTGAGCAGCATTTTCTGAAAAGGCAAAAAAAGCCATGGTTTGCTTTTTGGACACTTTTTAATTAGCATAATTTAATCAGGTGTTTTGTTTCGTTTTTCCAGGGTAGCCCTCTGTAATCTACAGGACACAGAAGAGGGGAGCCAGCCAGGGCAGTGTTCAGATTTAAGCTTTGGGAATTTTGCTGGCTTGAATGCTGACAGGAGTCTTCCAGGTGACAGCAAGACTGAGACATGAGAGAAGCACCTTGACATGGCTTCTAAAGAGGTTGGCTGGAATGGAAATTTTCCCTCATCGTGCACTCTCTTGGCAGATTTCTTACAGGTAAAGCAAATTTCTTACAGGTTATATTCAGTACTAAATATGGCATTTTAAGCCAGAAACCTGGGGGAACTGAGGAATGTTGTCTGTTCACTCAAAATGTTTTAACGTCTGTTGACCTAAAACGTGTATTGTCATTCTTGATTCAAAAGTTTTCCAGTTAAAGTCATGTGCAAAAGGGACTGTTCCCAACAGTGATCCTCACAGGGGCCTCTACTTTTCCTGAAGAGCACTACAAGTCTCTCCTGAGCAAGCAGAGGCCATCCTTAGTGATGCCTTCTGAGCCAGGTGGTGGCGGATTAGAGGATAATAGAGGTTATTTCATGCCCTTTTTGCTGAAGCATATCAGTTCCCAGGTGATCCTTTGGCAGTATCTTTTTTTAAGACAGAGAACCATCAGCATGACCTTTAGCTCATAAGAGTTTCCAGGATGAGAAAAAGGGGTGTCTCTATCACTTGCAGTGTTATGCTCATCCATACATGACACAACAGCCAAGGTCTTAAAGGGAAAGGAGGTTGATTTCACCCAAGAGATTCCTCACACAGCAGGAAGTCAACAAAAGACCACACCCAAAGACCCCTAGGCTGTGTTCCTGGGAGAATGTGTGGGTTTGCTTTGTTACACTGATTGATGAGTAACGTGAACTGTGCTCAGAAAGACCAAAGTCAACATAGGCTGCTGAAACTTGTATTAGTACTGGGGCAGTCTAACTGGGGCAGTCTAACTGGCTTCATAACTCATTTTTGCATGATAGCCACCACTGAATGCAAGAAAATGAATAGCTCCTCTCTTTGATTGTATTGATGTATATCTTCCAGTTATTCCAGCCAGTCCTACCCAAAATGCAAGCAACTCCTCCACTGATGTTCTTTTAATACGCAGCACGAGTAAAAATATTTCATTTATAACTGCCACAAACGTAGCTTGCAACTTTTCTGAATGATTGCATTTTTGCACTAGCTTTATTTAGCTTGGAAAACAAGAGTGAAATCATAGTCTTCAGCACAAACTACCAACAAAGTGGTCTTGTACCATGCTTACTCACATGATTACTTTGGTGCCTAAGTTCAACAGAACAATGAATAATTATTTCCGTATAATGTTTCCCTTATTTTCACGTATTTCTGTATGTTCAAATGGGAAAGAAGAACCACTACATTCACACTTACAGTAAATGAACAGAATACAATATGTGTAGCACCTGAAACAGAATGATCTTCATACATGAAATCCAAGGGATTCATTGTCATTGTGCAGAACACATGCAGAAAACCAGACCAAATGCACAGTTGGAGTCACTGGAGAGCTACATCGGAATTCGGAGTGGGGAAAAAAAGCAAACAATGTGTATTATTCATCATTTGTCATTTGCAGTTGAGGAAATGGAATGCCTCTCACACATCTGAAGAAGTTCATGATTTATTTGAAGAAAAGAAAGAACTATAAAGCCAAATAGTAACATAAACCCCTGGGGATGTCTTGCTACAGTCTTTTACATAGCATTAGAGCCACTATAAATAGTTGTACTAAGATAAAAATCCTGGCAAATATTTGGCATTAAATACTTGAGATATGAAACTCTTTGTTCTTTGAAGTCAAGAGACTTTAGTCTTGTCCAGCACCGTAATACTAAAAACTTCTAACTTTTTTGAAAATCATTCTGATTCTCTTTTGCCCTACACCCATCTTTTTAATGGAGATGCCCCAGATGATGCGTAGTGTTAGCCACAGCACCTTGGCTTTGTGGACCTGTTGCTGCAGCATGAGAGCCCCTTTAATTCACAGTAGGCATTGTGTGAGGTTTGCTTTTGGCCTGGGAGAATACAGCCATCATTCACTTTCAGTAGCCACTACAAAGAGAAGCGTTTCATAGAAACTGGCCAGATGGAACAAAGTACTCAATGGCTTAAAAAAACAGTTGTTACCTATATTCAGTAGTCATTGTGGAAATGTAGTGAGCCAATTTGGGTAGCTGTTTTCCAAATACTACCTATTAACTTAATTTCTGCATGCAAGCCTAAATAAGTAAACGTGTACCTTCCTGAACTGGGAATGACAAATACTCCTGAGAAGCAGCACCACTTTAACAAATTATAAGTATGCAGCCATTCATGCCTGGACTTGACCCTGTTCAACCTGACATTCGTGGCATGAACACTCACTGTTTTCTTCTTCCTGCTGCATTGCAGGTTACTTGCTTTGCTTTGTAGACCAGGAATTCCATGCGTTAGAGCATGGATGGAAAAAAGAGGGCGAGGATTTAGAGAAAACTAAACCAAGAATTCACCTGTCATGGGTCTAAACCCCAGAAAGCACATGTTCTCCAAGTATGCTTGGTATGGCCTTTTAAATAGCACTCAAGCCACTGAGAATAGCTGGGCTCAGACAAAAGTAGGTGTCACTGGAGAGATAGTTTGGAGCTGTGTGTTATGTAACTACTCCAAAATTCAGTTCAGCCAAGAAACTGCACACAGCAAGTAATATGGAATAGTGCTGTAAGGAGAACAAGAACCACGTGTCAGTGTGAAGTAGCTCCATACAGTTGTAAAATAGTTGGGTCAAACAGTCCAGGGTTAAACGCAGATTTTGTGAGGGGTTTTTGTCATCCTCTTGCAGTTTAAACACAAAGTTCCTTTATCTTTTAAATGTCTCTTTCTCAGATGTACAAGCACATGTCATTATTAATATTAGACATTACCATCACACCCATCATAATTTTTCTCCCTATGCCAGATCATTTTAGCAACTAGCTTCAAGTATGAGGGTGCACACTTCAGCTGGCTGTAGACACAATAGTTCCAAATTCCTGCACAGGACATGGTTCTGGGTTCCCACCCTGGCAGTTTGGCCATAGAAATCACCAACCATTTAGGCAGACTTCAAACACAGCTTGGCAGTGCTGCTTATAGCCTAGAGTGAGCACAGCTGAAGCTCAGGCATGCCTAGTGAGTTATTCCTACACATGCTGCAGGGCAGGCACATCTGTGTTTTGCAATTTGTGCAGCCAACTAGCCCAAATGACAGATAAAATGTTCCCTTTTACCCACTGCCACTGAAGCCTCTGCCACCCTTCACAAGTCACTCAGAACCTACTACCATCTCTTTCCTGTGAGAAGCGTATAATGATCTGGCTTGTCTATTCTCATTTTCTTCTCTAATTTTTTCCTTCCCAAATTATAGGTGCTTGCAATGCAGTGTGATGACTTCCCAGATGCACAACCCCTTTGCACAGTCTTTAACTTGATCCACATGAGGTTATGTTGTCCATTATATTCTTCGTAGTCTCTTAACAGTTGAGGTATCTTTCATTACGTGTTGCTGAAAGCAGGATAGCCCCTAGCCTTCCTGCCAAAAGGGTGGATGTTTCTGAATGGGTCCAAGCTTCCACTTTCTTGCCCAGCTGGTTTTTCTGCTGTTGTGCTGGAGTTAGCAATTGCGATGCAGTTGCCTGCAGATTTCACTACCCTGGTCCCTTATAGGCTATATGCCACATACATTGCCTTTCAGTGCATGTATGCTAAAGATTTCCTGGGACAGAAAAGCCCTAGAAGGGTTCTGCAGAGACTCTGAGTGAAAACATAAATGAAAGTGTAAAATCAGTACTGAAAGCATTCATTTAAGGTCATGGAAATAAACATTTACAGCTTTTCTGACCTTTTCCTATAGATCATCTCAAGCCCTTCACCAAGTTCACTGTGATTTAAAATTTAGAGCAATGCTTCCTTTAGGCTGTTACATTAAAGTCCAGATGCAAGTGAATGTTCAGGCTCAATCTCAAATTTTCCACCAACTTCCAAATTTTTAACCTGCAGGCAATTGCAAGAAGGTTGGCTGCACTTGCCTATTCATTGATCCCACACAGGGACTCTTTGTATGCAATGGCAGAGGGATGATGTAGTTTCCCCATTATTGCTTTGAAGTAGAGAATTTACTAAGAATTTTTTGAGACCCTGCTTTTGGCATGTTTTATTCTAGTCTTTACTTTCCAGGATATTTTCTTATTTACTCTACTGAAATATTATCCACATATAGGATCAAGAAATACGTCTTACTGCCTGAAATTTATACTTCTGCTGCAACTTTAAATATTCTGCATCTGTTCTTCACTTAGGCTATAGACCTGTATCACAGTGACTTGCACAGAATCCCTTAGCAAGGGTGATGCAAATAGGACTTTGGCAATCCAGTTTTGACTTTAGTTAAGGAGGTAGGACAGAATTTAGGAATATAAATTTGGAGGAACAGCTCACATTGCTGCAGGCCCAGGGACAGGAATGAGCATGTTTTCATGCTGTACTCCTTCTGGTTTGTGCTAGCGGGGAAAGAGACTCCCCCAGCCTGAAATGCAGCTGCCCAGGCTGACTAGTAACGCTGTTTGGCATTACTGGGCTGCTGTACTTTTGCAGCCCCATCTCAGACTTCATCTTCTGTTTCTGCTCAGCAATTTCCTTTGAGATCCTTACTCCATCCTCCTGCTGAAATTTTGTCCAAGAGCTCCTATTTCTAATACCCCAAAGATGTAATTCTTGTGTCTACAGTGTCATTCATAGATGAGACAGCCGTGCTGCACATTCTTCAGTGACCATCGACCCTCAGGCCCATCTCAGGCCTGTTGGCTGTTTTGGCTAAGGCTGTGAACTGTGCTCCTGCTCTTAGATCATATTCAGGACTGAGGAAACCAGGGATACATCCTGCACTCATTTGTGTATGCCATTAAAAGGCATACAGTGATGCAGTATGTTTATTATTGTTAGTAATTTGCTGAAACAGGTAATGTAATGTAACAGGTTTAGTTGGGGTTTTTTTAGCCTAATCATATTTTCTCTTAGGTGTAGAAGCACATATGGTTGAACATCTGTCCTCAAAGAGCAGAAATATGGATTCTTGATACATCAAGGCAGGAAAATAGTTCATAGGTTCTTCAAATGGCCATGCTACTTAAGAGATCTGTGACCTGAGTCCCACCAGCCCTCTCCTCTCTGAAGGTTTCAGGAGCTGGAAGTTTGTGGGTGGGTGTCACCTCTTGACCCTTCCTGCAAATTCACGGTTATTGGAAAATCCCAGTGAATCACTCTGCTGGTGCCTCTCGCCCATCCTGTGTTTCTTTAAACCTCCCCATTCCCTTTCTTTCTCTTTCCACCTCCTTACCCCCCTCCAGCCTTGCACAAGCTATTCTGAGGTTGCACACCCTGCTGCACACTGGCCCCACTGTTAGGGCACTCTGTACCCTGGGATTTCTCTCCTTGTCCATGGTCAGCAGTCTTTGCTGGAGCTGAGCTTTCTGACTGAATGCTAGCTTGAGCTATAAAATTATGTAGAAACATAGCAAACTTTCCAAAATCAGGCACATTTTTAAACCCTTTGAATTTCATATGAGAATGAATCATAGAAAGAGTCATTTTCTTCTCATGCTAAATAGGGAACTGCATTAAAATTGGGAAGGAAAATGACTTGTAAAGCAACTTTATTTGTTTCATGTTAAGGCAAGCTTTTTCAACTCCCCCTCTACCTTTTTTTGCCTAATTTTGAGAAAAAGACACAGTTCTCCTTGCCCCCCCTGCCCCATCCCAAGAAACATCTTGTTTTGAGGTTGAATTAAACATTTTAGTCCACTGTGAATGCTCCGTTACTAAAAACAAGGTTAACTGTTTTAGGTTGACTTGTAACAAAAGACATGTTCTCAGTGTCACCAGCAAACTGACTGAATCCATAATGCACACAGCTTGAGGGAAAGGCCTGCTTTGAGTCCAGGACTGGAAAATTGACTTGATGCTGCATTTTGCTTTGGTGATCCTTGGAGAGAGAGGACATTTGAGTCAGCTACAGCTCGGTGATGTTGTCAAGTGCCCAGCCAGCCATGCCAGGGGCACAGGTGTGGTTGGCAGTGCCTGCTCACACCCAGATCTTAAGCTCTGCCACAGCAGCCTCTAATTTCTGTGCCCAAGGGCAGGTGAGCTGTGAGTGTGGTGTTCTTCCCCAAAAGTGATGATCACTACCTCAGCTCCCAGCCCCACCAATTCCGTGAGCAAATGACCCAAGGTTATCTGAACCAGGCATGCCTTTCGACAGAGCCCTGTGTTTGATTACTAGGCTGGAGCCTGCTGCTTTGCTTCCAGATTTTATTAATTTCAGTGTAGATTGTTGTCAGCTGTGCTCCTCAGTAGCTGGTGGGTTTTGCCCTACATATGCGAAATAGGCACATACAAGGAGCCGCCTTCAAATGAAAGTCTTGAGGGGCCTGAACTTGGGAACATTCCTGTGCACTTGTGTGACGAAACCGAGTGCAGGTGGCAATTTAAAAGCATCTGCATCTCTGTGCACAGGGTTGTGTTCCAGGACTTTCCTGAGGGAAGGGAAACAGTGGCTGGAACCTGCACTGCTCAAGAAGCTTCTTAGTGCTGATGTCCCCAACTGAGCAGGAGACCACCTAGGCCTGGATGGTATCTGCATTTTAATGCTGACACAAAATACATCTCAATGCCAGCAAAAAAGGAGGAGGAATGTGCTCGAGGTAATGCATTTGAGCATCCTACAAGGGTGCCAAGTTGCTGGGTGGTATTCCTCCACCTAAAGGGAGATCTGGACTCAGTGCTGCCATCAAGTTTGACATGCCTTGTAATGTCACTGTAACTTCACCAGCAGAAGTTATGAAAGTTGTGATTGTCTGTTGCAGTGCAAAAACCCTAAAATCCACCTCCCAGTTATGGCAAGTTCCCACAGCCCCATGCAGCCCCACTGGTTTGTGTATTCTCCTCCTAGTTTTATGTATAAGCTTTGTTTATGTATTTCCCCTGTTCCATATGCATTATGTTCTAGAATGTTCTCCTTTCCTCAGTGTCCCATTGGTTGTCTGTATTAATCCCTCCTCTGTTCTATCCCCATTGGCTGTTCCTCTGTCGACCCCTCCCATATTCCCTTTCCCTATTGGTTATACCCTTTATCCCACCTCCTTCTGTCCCAGTATAAAATCCTTGTACTTCGCTTGTTTCTTGTCTTGCTGCCTCTGACCCTTCAGAGGAGCAAACCTCTGGAGCCCATGCGGCAGACCCCTCTCCCCTCCTTCACCTCCACCTGCGTGCCTGACTACCAGCCTGGGGGAAGCTCCCTCGGGTGAGGGAGCTGCGTCCTCGTTGGTTTCTGTGTGCCGCTCCTGCTCCGGTGAGGGCGCCGCAGTGCAGACCTCCGGGCTTCCTTTACCCGGGCTCGCGAGCCCCTAGCAGCCAACCTGGCAGACTGCCGAGGGCATCCCAGTGCCGCCACAATTGTCCTGCTGTTCCAAGCCTCTGGAGAAGGGATTTCTTCCACCATCTCTGGGGCAGAATGAGGAGTGTTTTGGGATGCTTCCTTTGCCCTTCACTCCCCATTTTTACTGGGACACTCATCTGAAAGGGGTCCTCAGCCACAACAACAGCTCTGGGGTGGCCACTGTCTCTCCTGGCTGTTGCTCAGTGGTAACCCTGGAGAAGGGAATCAGCTACTACCATGCTTGCATTACACAGAGATTTTAGGGTCTGTACAAAAATCAGTTTAGTCTTGTAAAATTCAAATGTTGTTAAGCATGTATTTAACTGAGGTCATCCAACTTATTCTCCTGGCTCTTGGGAGATAAGGGAGGGCAGCATGGCCAGGGGATGACTCATTCCATCAACTTTGAGGAAGAAATGAGAGAAGCTGAACCTTTCCCTACAGGAGACTTCCCATTCTTCTGAAGGACAATAAGCAAAGAGAAATTCAAAGTGCAGAAAGAAAGATGTAAGCCAAGATGAAGCAGGAAAAAAAAGATGGAGGAAAACAGAGAGGCAGAAGGAAGGACCAGCTGCCATAAAGAAAAGGTGTGACTGTGAAAACAAACTCACCCAATGACAGAGGGAGCGACACTGGGAAATCTCTGGGGATATGGATTTGCTTCAAGGGCAAATCACTGAGTAGCTCTGCTCCTCTGATGGCATCTTCTGCTGCACAGTGTTGTCCTCATGTTCAGTACTTCTTGTTCAGTGGATACCACAGGTGAAGGTAGACAATGGAAAATATGTGTGAGTTCAGTTATTCAAGATACAAAAACTCACACCATATTGTACTGTGCAGTTCAAATGAGTCAAGCACACTTGGAGAAAATACTCAAAACATGTTTTTCAATATCTCTTTCTCTCTGTCACTGTCTCTTGTAGTTGGATGTTTTGGGTAACAAAGCACAGGATATAGTGCAGAAACCACCACAATTTTTTGAGGCTAAACCCCTGGTATCTACAAAATCAATAACTTTTATTAGAAATGCGGGGTCTTGCACAGGGTTTGGGTTTTGTCACATTCCACTGTTGCTTTTTTTGTATTAAAAATGTGCCCATCAAATATTGCTTATACTTCTCCCTCTATAAAACAGAAAAGGGCCTTGGGTCTAGGTCTCCCACTAGACAGGCCACAAGGTTACAAAACCAGATTTTCTTGATTTTTAGTGCGTTTGGTAGGTGGATTTTGTTTGTTTGGATTTGGTTTTGTTTTGTTGGCTGGTTTTTGTTTGGTTAGGGTTTTCTTCCTTCTTTGGTGTGTTTTTGTGTTTGTTGGTGTTTGAGTTGGTTTTTTGGGTTTTTTTGTTGCTAGCCTCCAGGTTTAGGAAACTCATAATTTTCCTCATAAGAGGAAAACTTTCAAAGTATAGAATAAAGGATGTCCCTACGTGGAAGACTCAGCTAGGGAGGGATGGACCTGCAGGAGCTGCAGGGATCTGACTGCATTGCCTTCAGGCTGAAAAGGAAGCTGAACAGAGATTTCCCATTTCCTAGGTAAGCATTCTGCCGCTAGGCTAAGAGCTGACTTTACTTATTTACCTACAATTGCAGTTTTGTTTCACCTTTTATTCATGGCACATGTAAACACATAAAATTTATTCTCTTAAGAATGTGCAAAGGAATTGGAAATGTTATAGGTATTGGTAAAAAGTGCATGTGACTGATTATTCTCATTTTTAAAACATGCAACTTGAAAATACTTCTTGGTCTGGGGATAAAAAATTCTGTTTGACTTTGGTGACCAATCACACAGTCCAGCTATTGAGCAAGCAGTAGCTATGGCACAGCATTCACAAGTAAGTACACAGTCTGCAAGATGTTCCCATGCATTATTCAGTGAATAATTCTAAATAATGAAAACACTGAAATCTGTGTGTGGATGTAATATGGGGGACCAAATTAAATGTGTTATTTAATAGAAGAAGCTGACCCAGCTCTAGTGGAGACCAGCACCAGCTGTTCAGAGACCTGTGGGTCTATGTAACATGAATTTGTTGTGTGCTAGCAATGGTAATCCAAATCCAGCAATCACTAGTGGATGGTAGGTATCGTTCAAAGTGAGAGCACAGTTTCCAGAATACACAAGCTTCACCCACAGGCTACCTTCACTGTAGAGTCACCTTCTGCGTGATTTCCATTTTTCAGGTCGGCTCCTTGGGAGCTGACTGCAGCCGGCTGGGAACCTGTTGGCATGGCACCCGCCTCGTGTCTGCAGCTCACGGCGACCCTGGCAGCGGCTGCCGGCCTGTGGACACTTAGACTGCAGCCTGTGCCCCCCTTCACACTGCCTTTGTGTGTAGACTAGCCTTGAGTTAACAGCAGCATACAGTTTATAATCTGAATCAGTTGTTACAGACAGCTATAGGTGCTTATGTGTATCAGTCTGGGGAAGTTACAGCTTTGCTTGCATTTGGTGGTTTTACTCCGAGCTGTAGCACATATTCAAATACTGCAGGGTGATAACATTCAAATACTGCAGAGCAATAACTCTTTCATCTCTTAAGGTACCCCTCAAAGTAAGTATATGAATAAAAACCCTTGAACAATTGAGGCAAAAATAACTCCTGACCAACACCTTCTTGGAATTTTATTTGCCACATTATGATGTAGAAGTGAGGGGCTAAAGCTCACAGCTGTTGTAGCAAATTTCCCTGTTGTTTTCAAAACGTTCCTACTGGATGCAAGGCAAAACTTCAGGAAAGTTACTGAAGGGCAGTGGGGAATAACAGCAGATTTATATGTAAACAGGAAAAACTAGACCCTGGTAAGATGCTTGCCGAGCCATAACTTGTCATAAAGCCAAACACAGGTAAGTGAATTGAAGTTAAAAGCTGCACATACTTTTATTGATTTTTGATGCATTGTTAATTTTGTCCATGCAGTCAGTGTGTTGCTGGCTTGCAATTAAGACCTGGCAGTGGAAAAAAGAACAATAACAAGAAATTGAATTACTCATTTGTTTGAAAATAAGACAAAAGCAACAGTACGGAGACAAAGGAAGGAACGTGGGAAAAATCTACTTACTGCTTTATTTTCACCATTCAGCTCCTTAGTGTTAATAGTGCTTAAAATACCAGTCACAAGTCATGGCTCTGAAGGAAAATACACAATGTGTTCTGGTGATTGAGAGGTTTATTCTAAAGGTGCCACAGGAGAAGAATGTCTTAGGGGTTCAGCAGGTTTGAAATGTTGTACAAGAACTCAGAGAGAAATTGATCTAAAACATGCAGTAAATGGATTTACAAGTCTTATTGACTACCCTGCTGAGTTGCTGCTTCCAAACAGCTCTGAAGTGCAAATCTGTAATAAAGGTTTTCCTTTCAGATATTCAGCCTGCACAAGCTGCTGGCATTCGGAATTGATACAGGCTTTTATTTTTACTGGAAAAATGCAAGAGGCAGGTTGATGCAGATTTTCTTTTCTCAGCTTTTTGTGGTCTGAAATCATAGGTGTTTGGAAGTACCCAGATTATTTTTATGCGAGCCCTCAGACTTTTGGGATGTTGTGGCATGAAGCACACTTTATTTTACTTTAGCTGTTACAGAGCTCCAAAATACTGTGGCTGCATAGCTGTTAGGCTTTATTCAAAACACTTCAGAAATCTGGATCAGGTGGTGTTTTTACTAGAACCACAGATTGGGATGAGAAAAGCTGGATGATTTTGTTTCCCCTCCCTCCAACCTCCAGCTTTTTCCTGCTGCAAGAAAGTAAGTTTGTTATCTGAATGTGTGTTGTCACAGGCTGCAGTGCCATGCAGCGACTGTGGGATCTTTTACGCCCATGCCTGTAAGAGGCATGTCAAAATGAAGAATTGTCTGCCAAGTGGTTTGATGAAGAAGCCGTGTCTGTAAATTGTATTTTGATTTGCATTACAGAGTAGGTGTGACCTTCACGTGAGGTTTGGTACTGAAACTGTTCTGGCCAGTAATGCCTTATGTGAGAAGCTATAGCTGAAGAAAGGGAGTTTGGATTTTTTATAGAGGGAGAAAGGTGTCTGAGGGGAAGAGCTTGGGTTTTTGGAAAAATCTGTGCTACTGCCTTTAACTGTAGGGCTTTAAGACTATTGTTGTCCCAGGAGTCTGGGTCAGAGCTCCCATGGCTAGTTCTGGAAAATTCTCAGCTGCTCTGTCACTAAAAATGTGGACAGCATGGATACCTCTTAGATACAGCTCCTGCAGTTGTCCTTGCTTGGAGAAATTCAGCCTGAGACTGAACAGAAATAAACAGCAAACTCTGAGGAAGCCACAGAAATACAGACAGGACCCATGAGTCTTCTAGAAAGGTGCAAAAAAATATCCCATGCCTCTACCCCCAAAGTTTGTTTCCTAAGCAAAACAGTTCCTTTGCAACCTCTCTCCATGGGAGAGATGAATAATTTAAGTTGAGAAGAAAAATAAAATTTAAAGTTATTCCCGTTTATTTAGGGCAAAATTACAAAGGTGTGGTCTATCCTTTCTTTGTACTTTCAACATGGAGAGAGACTGGCAGAGTTCAAGGCTTAGCAGAATTTTACCTGCATTTTAGCTTGCTGAAGGACAGCCGTTATTGAAACTATGAAAGTCATTCTGTCAGTGGAAGAATGAGACTAGGTATGGAATCCTTAATATCAACCCTCCAAAAGTCTACTTTCATTTTCAAAAGCAGGTTTTTAAACCAAACAGACATCAAAACAATGTGTAAAAAGAACACAGAAATGTCTGTTTTCTAAAAGGCAAAAGTTGTGAAGAAAATCTCTCCCTTTTGTAACTCTTCTGTCTTCTAGTTCAAAATAGCTATGATATCTTGGGAAGAAGTGAACACAAGAGTAAACTTCAAAACAATGCAATATTTCATTGTGGGGTTTTTAAGCTGAAGCAATCAACGCTTTTTTTCCCTATTTTTCTTAGCAACATCCTTTTCCTCACCAGAAAGTTATCACTGTCAGATTTGGAACAGGCTAGCCTCCTTCCTAGGGGTATTTCCTTTAGTGCACCTCTAGCTTTGATGACACCTGTGATGACTTTGACTAATTTCAATTAGGCTGAAACTGGGTTAGCTGTGAACCTCACTGCTCACCCAGGGCTTTCGTGTTGAGTTTCATGTTGCTGTGGCATCCTGCTGGCTGTACCGAAGTCAAACTGCTGTCAGACTGCTGTGCCCACATGTGGCTGCAGGAGTGGTCGGTCTCAGCACTGATTGCCACAGTAATGTCCCCACAGTGCTGGCACACTTCTGAGGCAAGATCTTTCCCTCACCACAATCCAAGCTTGCAGTCTGAAGAGGGAACTCTACAAAGCAGTTATTGCAGAGTACTAGTTTCCAAAGATTTGTTATCAGCAGTGTGGGAACAGCATCTTGAGGAAATTTAGATGAAGATTAGAAAAATATTTCCTGCCTGTGAAAGAAGAATAATATGCCAAGAGCGTGTGTGAAGCCCATAACTTGGTGTTTTTCTGCTCCAAACTGTAAGGAACAGCCCTGCACAGCCAGAGAAGGATGTAACTGCTCTAAGTGATTTAGCTTAATCTCTGCTTTTTGAAGTCTGCATTGCGTTTATGAGATACCTAGTGACACACTGGTGTTAACATAACTCTGTATGTGAATAGATTGTGAAGGTGTGTGGGCTGATGCAAGCATGCCTTGTTTTGAGCGCTATTCTGTACCCTTGCATGATGGCTCATGCGATGAGGAAGGCTGGTGGCACACATCTTCAGCCAGAAAGAGGCATCGGTATCTTCCCTTTCCATCCCTTCTCCCATGTGGCTGCACAGGCCCCATGCGTTACCGGTGCTGCACTCACCTTCATGGAGGTTTGAAACTGGGGAACTGGATACAGTCTCATACTGTGCAGGACAGGGCGAAGGGGCAACAGACAGGGAACAAAAAGAGAAAGTAAGTCCTCCCTGGCGCCAGGGTAAATCTCTGCCTGGAATACAGTTCCAGTACAAAGCTCTTCTGGAGCAATTCTGGGCATGCAGATAGACCACGTCAGCTGTTTCTTGATTACAAGCTGTGAGCATGCTCTTGCCTATGGACTATGTGGAGCAACTCCTTCCCTGACCAGGGAGACATGTGCGTGTATCTGCCCTGGAGTAAGAGCATCCTTGTGGGTGGCTACCCAGAGCAGCCGACAGCATCCTGTTTGTTCTCATCTCAGCTTAGCCTGTGATAAGCTGTGGACTGTGTGCAAAGATATTAAGAAGAAAACAGCTTGTTTAAGAATTAAATATCAGATTTCTTTTTCCGGAGGAGAGAGAATTTCCTGGCATATATTTATTTGGAATTTGTCTGTAGTATTTACATTTGCATTCAGTTAAAGTTATAAACACTGACAATGAAAACTCAGTGGCTCTACAGCAGCACCTCAGACAATGCCAGCAGGGCCTTTGGCATCACATGATGATTCATATGAAATTCTCTGCTGTTGCAGTACATCACTACAGTGTGATACACTTTTTCTTAATGGATGCTAAAAGTGAGCATATTAGGAGAAATTTTTTTTATTCCAGACACAAAATCCTCTGCTACAAACCACAATACACCATCATTCAAAATACAAGAATCCAGAGGAAAAATACAATCTTTTCTCTTCTGCAATTTTTTTAAACATAGTTTATATAATTACAAGCATTTTAATTATAAGCAAGCAGATATTTTGAATATTGAGTTATATGGGGTACAGGGATGTCCCATTTTAGTATGTACACAACTACTCTGCAGTTATGATAGCAACAGGGGCTCTAGTCAGCCTTGTGACACAGCAACCTTTTTCTTGCACAGTTTTTTCAGTTTTCGTGCTGAAAATAAATCAATGAAGTAAAGTTTTCGTCTAAATTTTTCTGGTTTTGCTTTCAGAATTTTCTTTTGACCAGTATTAGCCCATTACATTTTGTATTTTAGCTTATTTCAGCAGGTGGTTTTTCTTAATTTTTCTTTTCTATGGCACTGTCTTTCATTCTACACACTGTACCAGGGGAATACTTTCCCTGTAGTATTTTCAGTAGCACAAGGAATGGAAAACACAGGGCCCTTCATGCTGTTTGTTGTGTTCTGTGTACATGGGGCTGGAATGATAATACACATTTTAGTGGTTAATTACAGGTTAAGTCATTGTTGCCTGATGAAAATCCAATCTATTCTATGATGATAACCATTGTATAACAGGAGAAGATGTTATGAGCAAAGAAAACAAGTGCTAAACAATTAAACCTTGAATGCATAAATCTCATTACAGGATTCCTTTTGTGCCAGATCTGCTATATTACACTCTGCTCTTGATTGCTGGAGTTCACACTGACCCAGCTATCACATAATTACGAAAAACAGGACGTGCATTAAATAACTACAAAGGCCCAGAAAGGAAGTTACAGCATCATGACCATTTGCCACATATACAAAGACTTGCTCTGAGATGGCAGATGTAAGGCTTGGGAAATGCTGGTGCTGCTATGGGACCCAGAAAAGCTCATCCAGTGCTTGGGAAGACTGGTCTGTCTCACAAGCTGAGGTTCATGCATGCCAAAAGACGTGGGATTCAGGTGCAAAGGAATGACCTGACCAGGAGTCACAGCCAGAGACCGTGGCCTTTCCATGAGGATTTTCTCAGCTGTAGGGCCAGTGGACATTAGGAAGCCCCTGTACCCTGTGCACCAGGCACTGTGCACTTCGGTGCATCATACGTCCAGATTTCAGACTTGAAACAACATCTAGAGGAAACAGAGCAGTCTGTGTTATTTGGAGGAGACTAGGCAGCCCAGAAGCCCTCCTGCTTTTACAGTATGTGACAATTTGCTCCTTGATTTTTTCATGTCAGGTTTCTCAACACATCAAAGCAAGGAAGAAGCAATGAAGCTGTGCTGGGAACAGCGCTGATGCTGACACGTTTTTCAACAGCAATCCCTTGTAAACTAATGAAGGCCCCAGTTGACACCTCAGGCAACAGGGCAGGAGGCATGCTGCTGCATGGAGTCATGCACCTATATTTAATGACACTAAGCTTGTCACAATTCCCTGACCTGGGTGTCTGATGGGTTTCTATGTTTCTTTTTCCCCACCTGCCGGTTCTTTAACTCAGAGTTTGGATGAAAACGCAGGAGACTGAAGCTTCTTCTCTTTCGTGTTCAATTGTTTATTATTTCTTATCTATAGTACAATTACACAGCCTGTGCTCTCAAGTTAACAAGGTGGAAAAATGGCTGTGAGTTCTGTCTTCCAAGGTCTTTTAAAGCCCAAACTACTTAATTATAAAATGTTAACTTATCTACCTCTACTAACTAATTTAGTTAGGTTCTGCACTGCGGGATTTTTGAACCAATACCAAACCGCCCAAGTTTTTGAAGAAGAAGTAGAGCTAGCCTACGCCCAAAACCCTCCATCTTGTTACATGTATATTACTTATTACTATATCCCAGAAATTCTACATTTCTATATGTTCCACCCAGTGATATAACACACTTCTTTTTAATTACACAGCTACCACATAATTTCTGAAGCCTTTCTCAAGATCTCAGGTCAAATGCAGTGTGCTTTTGAGGATCACTGCCTGTCAGCACTGAAAGACTGAAATCCTCTGAATTCAGGGTTCCAACAGGTGTCAGCTACCCCTGACCTGCACGCAGCAAGTGAATCCTCAGGGAGATGGGCTTCTTGTTTGGAGCCCACTCTGCTGGCTTGTTCAGCAAAGAGGCAGACAGCACACACCCACCACCATCATCTCAAAGGGAGATATGGATCCTAGAGGGAAGCCCTGACCCTCCAGGCCAAGGTACAGCTTGTATGTGTGTGACTCTCTGAGTGTATACCGGTGCCAAGAGATACAGCCCTGTGGCTGTGCAGCCACGTTATCAGGATGCCGTCAGCAGCTCTGCCAGGCCGGCTGCTTGGGGCGGCGCG
>VWZW01003166.1:28550-63031 GCA_013397115.1 Edolisoma coerulescens
AAAGGGAACATGGGAGGGATCAACAGGGAACCAGCCAGTGAGGATGGAACAGGGGAGGGATTACAGACAACCAATGGGGAGCTGAAGGCAGGGCTGCAAGGAGGCTGTGGGGTCTCGCAATTCACGATGCAGCACAGCCCTTTCCAGCCTGGCTTTCTTGGGTGATGAGGTGTCGCTGAAAGAGCAGGCAGGGGTCCCAACAGGCATCAGGGAATGTCTGTGCCTCTGGGGCACTCAGGTTGAACATCAGTCCATGTCTGCAGAGGCGTCATAGACCAATACATACAAGCCTCTGCAGTGGTTTTATTCCTGTGTGTCCACATGGTCCAAAGCCCCTGTGGAAGATGTTGCAGTGTGACACTGACATGAAACCCTTCCTGCGAGTGCCAGTGTGGATGCCGTGGGTACAGCTACCACCAGAGGTGCAGCTGATGGCAAACCCCGATGTAGCTCCCACTCGAGGGCCCACGGAGCAAGAGAGATGGCTGGGGTTTGCTGGCAGGTGGGAGAGCCGTGATGCTGCAGGTAGGGCTGGGACAAGATGGTGCAGGTGGGACTTTCCTGTGTTTCCTTGCTGACAGTGCCTGTCATCCCAGTGCTGCAGGGCTCTGCCTTCCTCTCACAGATTGCTGTTTGAAGGATACAAGGATACCATCAAGAAAAACATGATGTGCAGAAGGCAGCCCTAGGAAGAGTGATCCTGGACTCATTTCTATAGCATCTGTCAAAGTTTCCAGATGTCCATTTTCTTTGCCTTTACCTTTTCTTTACCCTTGTGAGGACCTCCATCCCTCTCTCTTCCTGCTCTGCTCTGAGCCATCAGGTTGACACTGGATGGATGAGAAAAGCTGCCCCTAGTAAGTGAGATCCTAACCTCACTCTTTCCAGGGGCTAGTTCATTCCTAAAGGACTCATAAATTTTTGGAAACTTGAACTTTCCAGCTGAGTGTGGCTCAACATCTTCAGTGGCAAATGTTATTCTGTTATTGTGGGGGGATTTGTGTGGTGGTTTTGTTTTGTTTTGGTTTGGTTTTTTGGGTTTTAAAATATATATTTGAAATATAAATCTGAGGAGGCAGAGGGGCTGAGTACAAGGGGTTTTTATTGGGGTTTTTTTAGTTTCTGTTGCATAGGAGAAAGATATTTTTCTCTAGATCTGGTATATGCTGAATGGTGTGTGTGAGATTGCTTATGAACTTTGATTATACAATAGAAATACAAATTCCAAGTTGTGGTAATAGCCATCAGTTTTGTGACAAAAGTCTTTTTGGGTGGGAGATGTGGGGAGGAATGGAATGCATGTTAATGTGGCAAAGGAGGAGGTACGGGAGGTGCGTATGGTGAAAAGGTTGCAAACAGGAATGAAAGGAGTGTACAAATGCAGTCAGTAATCTAAGCTTCCTCTTGCTATTTTTGTGAAGACATTCTTTGTCCAAATTAGGAATGAGAAATTACAGAGGGCTGGGTGGGGGCTGCTGGAGGTGTAGGAAGCATTGCTGGCACTGAAGGGGGTAGCAGGATGTCAGAGGAGGGACCAGATGAAATTGTGGTTAGAACTAACAGATGTGGTGTATGATTTGCTGTTACATCTCACAGGGAACAAACATTTCTGCTATAAGGTCGTTGGCTGTAACAAAAAAAAGAGACCCTCAGCTGAGCATAAAATAGCTACAAATATAACAGGGCTGTGGAAAAAAACCATGCAACCCTAGCCTAGTAGTGTCATTAGAATGAAATATCTTTTGGGGGTCAGAGGGTGCAATACTGTAGAGATCCCATCTGGAAATGAGTACATAAGTTCTCCTCTGTTTAGGAAGGAGCTCAGATGGGAGTTGGGCAGAGGGAGGCTCATAGGACTGCCAGGGCAGTGGTAACCTATCCGAAGGGCCAGACTCCCAGCTTCGTGCCTTTTCCAGTGGAGAAAGGGAAGTGGCCAAATATCTTGGGAAGAAGAGTGGTTTAACGCCAAGATGGAAAAGAGTCTCAGCTAAGAGAAAATACCAGCCTCAAAACAAATGCCTAATAACAATCCCTGGGAAAAAAAATTGAGCAAGGAATTAGCAGCATATTTTTGTTGCAATTGTAGTGAAGTATTCTGACATCTATTCATTCTGTTGAGGACATAAACCTGTTTTTATATTTTGCTTAATCTCTTGATGAAACAATAAATTTGGATGCATTTGCCTGGAGCAGCAGGGTCTAATCTCCTTGTCCCTTCCAGCCTTGTTTTCCATGAAAACTCTATTCATTGGAGGCTTTAGTTTCAGTAATGCCTAGAGCAGATCTGCTGTGGAGTCAGCTTCTTCCATGTGTAAGCCAGAACCTTAAAGAGCTGTTCCTACAAACAGGGGAATATGTATTCATCTCATACCATAAGAAACAGTCTCTTACTCAATGCCAGACTGACAGTAATCAATCGTATTTGCTAAGAGTCTCTGCCAAGAACCATTTTATTGAAGTGGAAAATGTATATATTTATCAATATTTGCAGCTAGAAAGCCTTCAAATCTCACAATGTTGTGCAACTCTGAGTTGATATGCAGCTTCTCCGCAGCACTACCAGACTCTTGACTGCAGCTGGCTAGGTACCATATGTAACTTCATGGTAACATATTTCATCTAAGCTGCACCCAGAGAGGTGACAGTTAGTGGCTTGTGTGTGACAGCCTTTGTCATGGTCAATCACTCCTTCAAGACACTGAGAGAGGGTTCATGTGGGGATGGCAAAGGGTCAAGCCTAAGCCTGCAGAGGAGAGAGTGCTGCATTTTCTGTTAGGTAAAGCTCACATGTTCATGAACGCAGCCATGAGTCAGAACTGAGAGGAATCATTTGGGAATCCTCTATGAAAAGCCTACCTACAACTCAGCTAGACTCAATAGCTGAGACAGTCCTCCAAGGAATAATTCCCAAAGCACAGGAGTTTTTGCTTTGTGTATTTTCTCTTTCCAGGGTCCAAATCTGGCTCCAACCCTTAGGATGGTAATAACAGCCCTCCTTCATGCTTGTAAGAGAAATAGGCTGATATTTCAACCTACTTATCTTGACTCTATCAATAAAATTCTGCCAGAGCATTTGAAGCCTTGGTGATGGTCTCGGAAAAGGGATCAATGTGCAGAAAGACCCGTAGTGTCTTAAAGTGGCTCCTCTCACCAGCATGAAATATTTTAAAATATTTTGAAAAAGAATGTTTTACTCTAGGACTTTCATGGCCACCTTCTCAGTGGACATTTCTGGTATTTAAACAAAATAACAGCGAGCAGTCCTGCAAGACACAGTGATTTCTCCTGAAAATTTAGAAATTGTTTGCCCTTAGGCTGCTGCAAATGATTATAAGCTTTGCCTTATTGCAGTCATTCTTCTGGAGGAGAAAGGTAGTCACTGTGGTGCAATGGTTCCCATCACACAAGAAAAAGAAATCTCTCTCATTGTGAGCACTGGGGCAAGCTCAGTGTCCCACAGTGCTGGCAAATAAGGGTCAGAGTTGAGTCAAAACTCAAAATTTGCTTCAGAATTGCTCTAGAATAGTTCAGTTCATTGACGAAAGACCTCCAAGGCTTCTCTGGGGTTTCATAGGTCTCTTAAAATGTAGAGAAAGAAGATTATTCCTTATGAAAGCTACTGTGGTTTTGAATTATTTCTTTGGATTCCTACAGACCTCAGCCCTGTTAGTTACAGGCAACTTTTCCAAACAAAGGCAAGTATTAGACCTTGCAAAGGTACACAGCTGAGGTCTGCCATAACCCTGCTGAATTTAGCACAAAGGTCCTGACTTACTGTGAGAATGAGCTCTGTTTGATCACCTTTGTTCACCTGTTTTGTTCAACTTTGGGCAACCCTGATGGAAAAAAAAGGGGCTGTTTTCACAGCTAAAAATGGGTCATGAATAAGTTTAATATTAATATGGCCTTGTACTGCATAGCTAAATACATGCACGGTCATCCATTAATGAACCCTAATAGGTTGTGAAGAAAATAATACTCCCATTTTATAGATGAAGAAGCTTAAGAAATGGAATCAGAATAATGTTTAGAGAAGGAAGACACTCTCAGGTTTTCTTAAAGAAATTATTCTTCAAAATGAAGGGGTGTCTGGGTCTCAGACCACCCGTTAGGGTAGAGGAGCCCAGAGCAAGATACCTTGGAATTTCAGACAAAATTAAAAAGTGCAAATAGTGTTACTCAAGCCCATCTCTATCTGATATGGTTTAGAAAAGCTTTATTTGTTTTTAAAGGGCTAATAACTTGCTCTCTGCTTTCTCATTAATGCTCTCTTCAGAAATGTAAAATGCTTCATGGTGACTCCACCACAGATACACCCTAAACCAGTGTTTGACTGCACATCATTGCAGTGATTTTAAATGCCTGTCATATCAAACCGCATGGGGCAGGACTGGAGTCAGGCAGCACCCCCAGCTCATCCTTGGCACCTGGTGCTGCCTGCATCATGCCAGAGCCTCTTCACCACCCTCGCGTGGCTGGGCGGGCACTGGGCACCTGGGCAGAGACCTTCGCTACCAGCCCACATCTCCCTGGGCCACCAGCCAGCCACTGGAGGCAGGCTTACCATACCCACCTTTTCCAATCATCAGAATAAACTTGTTTTTCTCCAGATTGCTAATGACTTCCTGAAGTGCTCCTCTGCCTCCGAAAAAGGCAATTTGGGGTAATTTCTGGAATACAGCTCCCCAACACATTTTCCACTGTATTTTTTTCCCCACTGAGTCTTTCTATTCCAAAGCAGGCATTCTCACCTTTCAGAGTTTTCATCTCACACTTTCAGCATTTTCCTTTATATTTTGTCTTACCTAGCTGTTCGTCAGACTGCAGCTTGTGGAATGCAGTGATTAGGAAGGAATCAGTAGCCTGAAATTCATCTTTATGAATTGATACAAACTCTTCCTCCCATCTCTGTGCACACTCAGGGACTGGGGAGCAAATTCAAGAGCATGTATAGAAAAGGATTATGTAAAAATAAAACTGAAAAAAATGCAAGGAAAAGTGTATATAAAAAAGGCTCAGCATACCTCCTAACATGATAGTGGGAAGATATTTAATATCAGCAAACTATCAAAGCAAACTAAGGTCTGGGAGTCTGTGGTTGTGCTACTTCTCTCTGTGCTCTTGCCCAGCCTTTGAACACTGGTCACTGTGTTCACAGCACAAGTAAAAATCAGACCAGGGAAAATCAGTAAACATAAAAAACATGCCAGCGTAGTGACTAGTGGGATGCCACTTTAGCCCATGGCTATATAATTGGAATTGGTAGGAGAGAGATAAAGGCTGACTTTTCTAAACTGTGACATATATACGCATTCGTGGATGAGCAGTGGAGTATGAAGGCATGCAGCTAGGCACACAGAGCCTTCAGATGTGGGAAAAGTCCTTTCTACATCTCCCCCCTCCATGGAGCCACGTGTGTGGACTTCGCCTTCTGCCTGTTTCTAAGAGGTACTATGAGAGTTCACTGGTTAAATCCTGGAAGATGCAGAAACACTACAAAGAGGAACTGAAACTGTCCATTTTCAGTATTTCAGCTTCCCCAGCATCACAGTGCGGAGGGATGTCTGTGTTGAAATGCTCCTGCATTCCTGACGTAAACAGACCATGTCCCAGCCCTGTTGTGATCACTCAGTGATCACTGTATCAAGTCTTCTGCCTGGTGAGGTTAATGAGCCTTGGTTACCTTAAACTTCAGAGCAGCTGCAGAAAAGTAGGTTTTGCTTGGTGGTGTATCCAGATCTTTTCTATCATTTGCCTGAACAGAAGTGAAGGACTTGAGAGATTACCTTGTTTATTTCCTTTTTTTGAAGCATTCCAGATTTTGCTTTCATCCTCCCATGCCCACAAAACTCAAACTTAAACACAAAATAACACTAACAAATGAAAAGGTGTGCACTTTCATATGCAATTACATGTGTTGTACATTAGGTGTTTTCTCCCCAATAAGATTTTAAACCATGGAAGCTTGCCAAATTCCACTGTGTACTGAAATATTTTCTGTAGCCAGAAAGATAATTACATTTTTTTGACTAGCCATCAGTGTGGATACATAAACTCAGGAAAGGTATAATTTATTTGTCTGTATAACATTTTCTACTCTTATAATTAGAGGCGTTCTGCTAACACAGGCCCATGGGATTGGGAGGTACTTGCTGTGCCATCACAGTCAGTTCTGTTTGAAGGCAGCTGTACCTAAGTAGTATACTACAGATAGGTTATTTCTCTAATTTCACTTTTCTTCTTCTCCCTGTTCTGTTGGAAAGACACAGGCCATGGCTTCACCAAAAAATCAAGTAGGGTTAGATTTGTTAAGTATCTATTTCTTCTTCTTGTTAAGTATCTCTTTCAACTGCAGTCAGTTTGAAAAGACTTACTAATGACTCAATGAAATGTCAGTTCTTCATGGGACAGGAGCAGTCTGAAGTTCTACTACTCAAGATATATAAAACCCCTAAACGTGTGCTGCTTATGAAGAGGTCCTAATTCATGGAGCCTCTCTAACTGAGAACACTATGAAGATAATGAACAGAACAAGTCACAGAATTACAGAATCATTTACGTTGGAAAAGATGTCCAAGATCATCAGGCCCAAACTTTGACGGATCACCACGCTGTTAACCAGACCACACCACTGAGTGTCACGTCCAGTCACTTCTCGAACACCGCAAGGGATCCACAGCACATGACCACACTGATCATGACCAACATGCTTCCTTCTGGAGGGCTGCATGCACTGGTTTTTGGTGTGATGGAAAGACCCAGATTGAGCCCAGGAGACAGAAAATTTGCTGCTTACAGAGCTGCAGGACCAAGCTCAGCATCCTGCTTTTGATTACTCACATCATAGACACCTTTCATGAGCTGAGGCAGGAAGATGAAAGCTTAAATCTGTGGCTGCACGGCCAGCCACTGGAATGCCCTCAGCAGCTTGCCAGGTCAGCTGCTTGGGGGGCGCGCGAGCCCGGATGAAGGAAGCCCGGAGGTCTGCCTGCTGCGCCCTCGCCACAGCAGGAACACACACAAAAGCGGTTGAGGATGCAGCTCCCTCACGCGAGGGGACTTCCCCCAGGCTGGCGGTAAAGGCACGCCGGCAGAGGCAAAGGAAGAGAGAGGTGGGTTCCAGAGGTTTATTCCTCCGGAGGGTCAGAGGCAGGAAAGACTAGGAACCCGGGAAGAACAAGCATTTTTATACTAAGACAAAGGGAGGCGGGCTGAAGGGTATAACCCAATAGGGAAAAGGGAACAGGGGAGGAGTCGACAGAGGAACAGCCAATGGGGAAAGAACAGAGGAGGGATTAATACAGACAACCAGTGGGATGTTAAGGAAATGGGAACATTCTAGAACGTAAAGCATATGGAACGGGGGAAATACGTAAACATAAGGTCATACATAAAACTAGGAGGGGAATGCACACAACTAATGGGGCTGCATGGGGCTGTGGGAACTTGCCATAACTGGGAGATGGATTTTAGGAGTTTCACACTGCTACATAAATCCTTGTCTGTGGAGAGCCACACAGAAGCACCAGGTCTTTTAGAATAAGAATCCTCACTGATCATGCAAGATTACAGAAAAAGCCATAAAAGAGGAGGGAAATTTCCAAAATATAGTGTGTACAAAGAATCCCTACCACTGAAGCATACCTAATGGTGTCTGTTGCAGCCCAACACCCTTGGGGATATTAGGGGCTCCGTGGAGTACATTCAAATCCTCTTTTAATCTCATTTCTGATGCCTACACTGTATTAACCTATTGACCACATTGCAGACAAACCAGGATTTTGCTAGGAATGTGTGGGAGGGTGCCAAGGCTCACCTCAAAAGACAGGTAGGTACCCCAGCACTTTTCATCTTCCCTCTTGTTTTTTTGTTTTCCAGAGCACTCTGGACCCCGTATTCGTTCATGGGGAAAGGTGGGAACTGCAGAATTGTGGTTGGCCCTTTCAGACCTCTCAGCTCTGTGGCCATGCTGCTCAGGGCAAACCAGCCAGGGCTGCTAGATCCCCAAGCAGGCCAGCGCCTGCAAGCAAAAAGATACTATTGAACATGTTATCCTTTTTACTGGGTTCACAGAAAAATTAAAAAATACTAAAATAACCCCAGAACCGGCCAACATGCAGCTCGTGGTCCACACTGAAGGCTTGGTCTCCTACTTTTGAGTTTGTACTAGAGAAGGAAGGTGATAAATAGGGGGTTTTGGGTCATTCAATATGTAAAGTAAATGATGGCTGGGAAATTTGAGAAAGAGGTAAAAAACCCAAAACCTTTCTGAATACTGAAACATGTAGATCTGTCTCAATCCACCAAAAAAAAAAAAAAAGGTTAGATGGATGTTCACATGCAACTCTGGGGCTTATTAATTAGGAGATGGAGGAAAGGAAATATGTAAAGGTTTGTTGTCTTAACGCTTAAAGATACTACAATTTCTTTTGAGTCCTTAGTGGCTACTGCTCAGCTCTTTATTTTCTGGAAGTTCAGTAAAATATGTTATTAAATTCCAGAACTGATATATATTGCACCACAGAAGCAGCTGGTAATTTTGACAGAATAGTTCTGTTAACTGCAGTGTTCTGTGGAGACTTAATATAAAGAAATATATTCAGGAACTCAGTTTGCTATATTGGAAATGGGAGTTGGGAGCATCAGTGAAAGGAGCTGCCTCATTCATTTATCAGGTTTAATTTTATTAACAGATGAAAATTATTTGTTAAACAAATATAAAATAAAATGAAAAGAAGAATGAATTTTGTGTCATCACTGGGCTCTTCAGTCTAAACGTCTCACTAAAAATAACCAAAAAAGCCTGGGTACCGTGTGCTTTTTATCTTGGGTTTACCCTACATTGCAATGAAATGCTTTGGAAGGAAATGCCTGAAGAAATCACTGTAAAACTTCAGCATTTTCATGTCAGTCACACATTCCCTTGAAGGTCAGGTTTAGACCCGTTTAAGCTCTATTGTGCTTGGAGAGCAAAAAAGAGCTGAGTGTTATTAGGCAGAAACCCTTTTATATGCAAAGAATTGGATCAATGTGACCCTGATTGTCTCTCTCTCCACTTTATTGTCCCATTACTTCAAACCCTTGACATTATCTTTAAGAAGGGGCTGGTTGAACTGTAGGTCTGGCACTTGTCACTTGTGGATAACATTGGCTTCAGTCAGTCATGTTCACACAGAAACGAGCCGTGACGGAAACCGACCGGTGAATAGAAAAAACAAATTTACTGCAGGTAATGTTCTTGTGTAAGTGTAACAGGTAATAAAGTTTGCTCTGCAAGAAAACAGCCTGAAATACCTAACAGGGTGATATATTATCTCTTTTGCTGTCAGGAACTATCCCTTTAGAAATCAGCACCTTGTGCGGAGAAAAAACAAAGGAGCTGTGATTGTAGACACTGCTTCTGGTCTGTGAGATAGTGAATGAGTCTCCTGCTTGTGAACAGAAGACATTGCTGTGTATAGAGATACTGCTGCAGCAGTATCGCGGTGACATCAATTCTTCCTTAGAGAAAGGCAACTTGAGTAAAATAGCAGAAATAGAAATCCCATCCCTTTGCAGTTCTCAGGTTCTTTCTACTTGTCTAGTAGGAAAGAAATTAGGAACCTGAAAAAAATTATCTTCCATTCAAACTAGAGAGGGAAGAACACAATTCAAATGCAGACCTCCCTAACTGGGAAAAATGAAACCCAGTATGGGCTTATTTATGTCCATGTGATGTCACTGCAACTCTGCCATGTACAGTGTGGAAAGAAATTAAAAAGAGAAAGGAGAGAACAGTGAAAGGAAGGAAGGGTGTTTTCCTAAAGCAAATACAACTCAAAGCAATTTGCATAAATGTCTCTCCCATGATTTTTTATTTATGGCCCCTAAGTCTCTAATTAAATACTAATTAATATTATCACCAGAATGGTCTCATATCCTCAGTTCTTCATAACTTTGTCACTTTGATTAATGCATAGTCATTTATTAACTTTTTTAACAAGCTGAGGTGCTTCATGACAAACCAGATAATATTATTCCCATAACAGTCTCATTACTGCAAAAAAGAAGTTCTAAACTTAATAAAAATTATCCTCAATAAAGTTAAAGCTTTTTCATTGCAACATTAAAAGATGGAAAAAGGGTTTTTATGTTTCATTTATAATATATAGAGTTGTATAAAGCATCCATTAATAAAATTTATATGCAAAATTTATATATGGTGATCATTTAAGCTTGATCACTGTACTGTTTCTGCAGTCATGGGTGTTTAGGATTTAACTTTTGCTGTATTTATGAAGGTAATTAATGTTCTGACCAGACAGGGAATAAAATACTCACTAGAATGAGATCATTAAGGGCATACATAATGTTCAGGTCTTGTGTTTTTCTTTTTTAATTATTTGTTTTATTTTCCAGCTAAACCTGATAAAGAGGAAATCAGAGTTTACCTGGGGATTATGATGACTTTGCATGAAGTAATTTGACAATTCTGGAGCTGGCTGGGAGGCTGTGGCTCTCTGCCCGGTGGTGAGGGGTGCAGCACCACAAAACTCCAATGGCCCCGGACCAGCAGGGCTGGTCTCTCCCCAGGGATCCCAATTCCCACTCTCCTCCTGTCTATCCCTGGAAAGAGGGAAGCAGAGATGAGAACTCTCATCCCACAAGAAAGCATCCGTGCCATGGAGCTGAGGCAGACGGAAAGGGCAGGTTTGCGTGTAATGAGGATATTCATAACGTAGCTGGTGCTGCTGTCAGGCTGCTAGGGATTTGGGAGCCCTGGACACGCAGTCTGCAGAGCTCTCAGAGGACCTGGGGATCTTTGAGCTACAGCCCTTCTGCTATTTGATTTTCAGGGGCAGGAAGGGTTGAAACAGGCTGGCAGGCAGCAGTTCACTGCATGTCTTCCTAGAGCTCCTGTCTTCCCCTGGATCATTTTCATGAAGTTGTATTTATTATTTATTCCAATTTCCTTTAACGAGGAACTTCCCATCATTCTACTTACATGCACCTTAAACAACACATATGGACCATATAAAAATAACAGGAATGCGTTTATGTGACTGGGAAAGCAGAGGCATCCCTCCTTAGCACGCAGTTTCGCTTTATTCCTGTACACTCACCAACAGGGATGTAAGGGAGCAGCATCAGGTGGCAGCGAGCACATTGGCGCAAAAGGGAAGATAGCTTCTGAGCACAGGGGATGTGGAGAAAATGCTCAGTGCTCATTGTTGTGTCTGAAAAATAAATCAAGTGATACTTCAGGGGAAAAAAGTGCCACTATGGCCTGATAAACCTAAGTATGTTGTAGCAAGTCCCCAGCGACTGCATCCAGAGAGCAGATGCACACCTAAAAAGCTTTTGAGATAAGATAATTATCACTAATTTTACCACCTAGATTAATCCCTATTTAGGTAAATAAAGGTTACGTTCCAGGGCTTTTTGTCCCCAGTCACCTGTGTTTTATTTTGTTACATGATCCAGTAAAGCTAATTATTATGGTGGTCGTTGCACCAACATCTGATAAATACTTACAGCAAAATGCCACTTTCCAGATGCAGAGCTTTAGGACATGAAAAGTATAAGTATGTGGCAAGTTAAAATTAAAAGCCGATGACAGCAATCTCTTTAGAAATTATTCAACAGCTTGTACTGCTAATGTATTTTTTCTGAAGTAAGTCAGCTTTGCCATATGCTCCTCTAGGGCCTTCTCCTTCTTCTTCTCTTGCATCTTCTTACTATCTCCTACTGAGTTTTTGTTTTGTGAAAGCTGAAGATGGATGATGGCAGATTGCTGTGCAGGTAGAGGTCAAGCTTGGCAGGACACAGCACCCACAGGCCTTTCCTGGCTTCATTTAAGAGTTTAGTAATGAGTGTAAACCTAGGTTAAATAAGTATGTCTTCTTCATTTCTGCTGTTAAATAAATAAAAGCACCTTGTTCTCCAGAGAAAAAAAAAGCACAGAAAAACATCAGCTCTTACAGGATTGTTATACTGTAATGAATGCTTGCCAAAGTCCCCAGCTACAGAGAAGGCACCTCGGTGGCTATGCAAATCAGACAGAGCACTCAGCTTCACCTTCTGCATACCAAAGTGGGTGATTTCTATTCTCTCCACCCAGCTCATGGGGGCTTTGCAGAGACCTTTCACATCACACTTGGTCCCTCTATGAAGTTTGTGGGTTGCTATGACAGCAAGGGTAGCTCAAAGAACCTTCACCAGTCTGTAGTCCCTTTCAAAACCTTGAACTTCAGTGCCAAAAACATTGATATGGAAGAGTTCAAGGATTTTGAACAGACTTTTTGCATTAGATAGCCCCAATGCAAGGGATCGATTGCTACGAGTGGCAAGGAACTTACGCTATATCTGAAATAAAAAAGAACAGAAGAAAAACAACAGAAGAAAAGGGGTCTGAGTCATTTAGGACATAAAGAACCACGGAATTAGTTCCTAATACTGGAAATGCCATTAGATATGCTACTAGGAAAAATGGAGGACTAAATTTTACGACATCTGTTTTTAATATGTGATACCTAACAAATGGTAAAGCTCCTTAACAGTTGATCTTAAAAATAATAACTAAAAATAATAAAACTTAGATTCTGATTTCCACTTCCTAGAGCTCCTGTTCAACCTGAACAGAAATGTGACTAGAAGCTAGAAAAGTAAAATATTGCTATTATTAAATCAGCCTCTAAAAAACACCAGTAGACATTACAGATGATGGTCAACAGAAGAGGGTATACCTACAAGAAAGTTCCAACAATCTTTTTCAAATGAAAACTCAAGATTAAACCTCTAGGTAACCTTTCTCAGGTTAAACCAACAATCAAGTTGTGATTTTACTCACAGACCGTTACAGCTTGTTTTCTCATGTGCAGTAACTTTATTATACTTGAATCTGAAACGATCTCTCTTGAAAATCAGTTGTCAAGGATGCATAATTTTGCTGGATTTTAGTGCAGTTGATATTTCCACCAAGAAATACTTCATTTCTTGTCCTCAGTATTCATATGAGAGGGTTGTTTAGCTACCTTGCTCCCCTGGGGAAGATTATATCTTATTACTATCTCACATTTATACCTGTCAGTCTTACGTGCGTAGGTTCTTGCCGCCGTGTTGTCCCTTACCTTAAACAGCATTGCTCTATGCCCCATTCATAAAAAATCTCCTTTAGTCTTCGTTTTCTCTGCTAAAAGCATTGAGCTCCTTTCTGCCATATTTCACAGAGGTGTGTACCTTGCTGGTGGTTCAGTTTCAATGCCTGCTTTTCTGATACCAAAAAATCTTTTTTTTTTGCTGGTGTGCTGTTCCCAGTCAATGTAAGGTTCTGTGTTCTGGCCAAAGTTCCTGTCATTGATGTCTCAGCGGATGACCTTCATTCTGACCATACATTTAATGATAATTGTATTGCAGTCAGCCCCAACATCATACGGTGCTTCTGAAGTGGTCTTGTGAGCCTTATCTGTACTGATGATGCCTCCAGTCTTAGTGATATTGTTGGATTTGATTAATGCAATACTAGAGATTTGTGTCATGTGTGTCCATGTGTGTGCATGCCTGTGAGTAAGTGCAAATGCCCACTTGTCTGTATACACAGAAAAAGAAAATACTTTTTTTTCTTTTCTTTTATTTTCTTTTTTTTTTTTTTAAATACAAGGATTTCCAGCGCAAAAATCCAGAGCAGACAGCATTTTTCAGTGGGGTTTATAGATTAAATAGTTTAGTCCTATGAAATTTCATACTGAGGTATCTGACCACCTTACTGTCCCTTAAACACCTTAAACTTAAAGAAAAGGAGTGGAGCAATTTCTTTTGTATTTATAAGTGCTAGCCACTACTTGTACGGAAAGGACTAAATCTGCCTGGACCAATTTTTCTGGACCAATTTAACTGAAGGTGTGTTTGTGTCATTAAACTCATATTGCATGCTCAATAATTTTCTCATATATTCTTGATAAGAGTAACCTGTGAAATTTCACATGGTGCAAAAATGTACAGCATCTATCTGCTAGAAGAATTGAATTTTTACAAACAAAACCAACACATGGTTTCCTGGGAGAACAGGGAATTGATTCACTTCTTGCTCTGTTATTGGATAAGATGTAAAGTTAAATTTCAAGGTGGAGAATCACCCAAGAGTTTGTTCAGGCTCCCTTGATACATGAGATATCTTCGAGACCATTGCATAGGTTCTTCTGTACTTTTTTACAGGAGAGTTGATAAATGCATTAAGTGCTTAAAATATTTATTGGTTTGGGGAGAGGATACAACATTACAAGAAATGAGATCATTCTCTGCAGTGCTACAACATATGAAAATTGAAACTGTATTTTTCCCCCCTCACAGAAGCATTATGCAAGTGACAATTTTTCTGTGAAGAATTTAAGTACGGAAATGCTCTGGCAGTTGAAACTTGCAGGATTTCAGAACCAGTTAATATTTATTCTGTTTTAAAATAAGTCATTGTGCAAACTGAGGAAACAATATTGCTAGCCATTTTCTCTTTAGTACATTCCAATTTAATGTCAGCTGCTAGTTAAGATGTAACAATATACGTCAATTTGACTACATCAAACTCAATGACAAGAGACTTTCTTCCCTGTCAAGAGAGGAATGAAAGTTTTGTGCATGTGGAAAGGGGGTGGTGGAATTGTTCTGGGTGCAGGCTGTGTGCACTAAGACAGTGTTTAATTATTTAAGTGAATTGAGGAAAGATGCTGAATGTGTAGATGTAGACACCTCTGTTTGCAGGAGAGTATGTGCAAGCGCAGCTCCAGCTGCACTGGGACACCCCTGGGGGCTGGTCTCTCGGTGCCCATGTGCACTTAACCCTCCAGCTCAGCTAATGTGCCACCGAAGGTGAGGCAGCTGATGCTTTTCATCAGTGCACACAGACTGCTGTGCTTGTCGTCACCATGTGCAGGCATCACATCCAACTCCAGCTGTGCTTCAACTGTGAAAGGGACATTACCCACTTCATAAGCAGTCAGCTTGCCCATCCTGGGCTGGAAGAAACACTCAAGCTCATGCCAGGGCTGTCCAGCAGAGCTGCAGCGCAATTACAGGAGAGCCATGCTGGCCGACAGAAAGGGAATGCATTAGAGTTGGGGGCCAGGTCAGGATGTCCTGGGCTTTAAAATGCGAAACATCAAGAGACCCTTACCCATTGCTATAGAGTTTGCATTCACACCAAAGTAATTTAGTTGAATCAGTTTCATTTTTCCAGTGTGGAAAATTGTAGAGTTTGTGTGTTTGCATGCATGGATGTGTAAACACAGTCACAAAGGATGATCAGGGACTGTGAGAAGGTAGAAATCATAAAAAACTCCCATTATTGACACTTAATCAGCCATGGTATTATGCTCTGTAACTCCACTAAGAATGTAGTTGCTTCCACTCTCCCAATGGTACAGTGCTTCCAGCTGTCTTTCCTCATACCTGTTCCTGCTTTTTAATTCCTTGCAAGACAGCAGCCAGAACTGTGTTTGGATGTTTTCTCCCCAGGGCCTTGTCTTATGGCATCACTGCTGCTTATACAACCTCAGTATGTATTTGCTGTTCTTCCACAGACCTGCACAGCAGCAGTAACAGCACATTGTCATCCTCAGAAAGTCAGGCTAAGTTTTTCTCCTGTTACACTATTTCCAGCTGATAAACTCCCTGTTTTCAGTAGAAATTTGCATAATTTCCAGCTTCCTGGTCTTGCATTGGGATGGTTAATTTTAATCCTGTTTTGTAGTATCAATCTCACTTATTTTCAGAATTTTTCCTGTGTGATGCTCTGATTGACATTCATTTCACAGCCCTGTCTTCTGTGCCATGGTAAGAGAATGAATTAATATCTGTTCTGAAATGTATTGATAAGAGACCGCACTGGCAAATCTATGTGCCTGTAGTTTTCTTTGTAGAGATACGTTGTTTTATCTCCCTTCTGGCTAGTTTAAAGCATGCCTTGAAATTTTACTCACTCCTATTTTCACCATTCTAATAGCTTCCTATGTGGTGCATTATTAAATAATATATAATTATCACATTTTACTGTTTTACTAAATATTTAATCAAGTTTATTTTAAAAAAATCTACAATTTTAGTAAACCAGGATAATCAGGATTCACCTTCCCAAAGTATCTGTTGCATGGTCTTCTGTCTAAAGCCTTCCATAATATTGAAATGGGTCTAAGAGTCCTGTCGTTCAAGTCCCTTTTCTTTGGTCCTCAATGTCCAAGTCTATGTATGCTGTTCTGCAGTCATGCAGCATTGCTTTTACTGGTAAGATTTTTAAAAAGTCCTCATTTCCAGACCTGCAATTTCACGTGCTAAGTCTTTTACTGCAATGGGTGGTGATCGACCGTGCCCCCCCTCCCCCCCACACTCTTCTCCTTGTTTTGGATGCATTATGTGATACAAGTTTTAGTTTAATCCTAGCTGTGGTGAGCTCTGCTCCCAAACTTTCTTTTCCATTGCATCCTGTTCCTACCTCACTGCTCAGCCTGCCCCTTCTGTTAAGAAGAGCAAACTATCTAAATTTGAACTCTTATTTCTCCGGTCTCTCCCTTATGTAACTGCAAAGCAAGCCTACTACTCCACTCTTTTTTCCTTATTGCTTACATGATTACTTCACTTTTCATAGTTTATTCCTTATTTTCTCTGTCAAGTATAGCTAAACCTGAATTTTGAGCCCCAAAATGTGCCTATTAGTAGTTTTCTTCCTCTTTTATCTTCTTTGCTTACTTCTAATAGCTTTTTGAAAATGACAGCTTATCCAGCCGTTTCTAAAGTCTTTCCAGAATATTCTCTTTTCTCATTTTCAATACTTTTTGTATCTTTTATTCAAGTATGTTTCTGGATTTCACATGTTTAATGTCTTCATTATTTCACACTTTATCAAGAACTCGTTTAGTTTATTTTGCAGATTTCCTTTTTAAATTGACAATGTTCTAGACCTATTTTTATATAACTCTCCATTTTATTTAAACTCTATCTTCTCATTTTCAGTCAATCCAAGTTTATCTTTTATGACCAACTGTACTATAATTTCCTGAGTATGTATCAAACCCACATCTCACACAGTGTTATCAGTCAGTACAGTGGGACACAGTAGGCCTGGTGCTTATTTGGCAAGACATTTGTCATCCATCATGTACGGGAATAAATAAGATGTGCCATTTGTTGTTTCATTTACTTCTTAATCTACATTTGGGAAGTCAACGACTCAAAAGTAATACATCCCTGGTAGAGTTTATCTCTCTAGAAGATTTGTAGATATTCACCCATTTATAACAACCCACCGGATAGCTGACAAAAAGTACTACTCCAGAAGTGTGGAATTTGATTCTTTGATATAAATCAAATTCTCACAAGCTTCTCAATTCTCAATGTCCTCATCCAACAGTTCAGAAAAATTCAGTCCAGTGCCAGACCACAGTGCCTCTCTGACCAGTGTTTACCCCTTACTTGTGTACTTTTTTCTCCAGACTATCCACACACTGAGGAGTTTTGGCCTATTGTCACCTTTTCTTGTTTTCTTTCTTTTCTTTTTTTGAGCCTGATTTTCTAATACTTGTGTGTCAGGACCCAAAGAGGGTATTGTTTTTCTCCTGATTTTTTTCATTCTAGGTCTTTTAAAGCAGACTTGTATGTCCAGCCAAATTTCAGCTACCTACAGACAAAAAGATGAGCTACCTAACAGAACATCCAACAAGCTCTTCAAGGAGATGATGTATAAATAAATAAATAAATAAATAAATAAATAAATAGCACAATAATTGCTCCTGATACCACATCATAGATGTCATTGGGTGCTCAGTAAAGTAAGACCTGCTCAGCTTATTCTTACACAGTCTTCTTCCTTGCTTAGATGTTATACAATCACAATACTAATATAAAAAGAGATGTCAAAAGTGATTATAATTAGACAACATTAGGCAGATTATAATATTTCTGTCTAAGATGCTCATGCAAAATGCTGGCTCTAATCTGCCCCAGAAAGGACTGCTTTTCCGTGCTACATAGCAGATTATATAAAATGAGTAGTTATTGTTTTAGCATGCCACATTAAAAAAATACTGTCATCAAAGTGGCAAAAGAATGATAACGAGCTGATGAACTCGTAATGTTGTTAGGTGCTGCAGTTGTCAGCTGAGTGCCCGTACCAGAACTCCAACACTCATAGGTGCTGGGCAAGGATGTGGTGTGGAAGTCTGGAAATACATGCAATATGCAAGCCTGCTAGATACATTTTTTGATTCCAAAGACAGGTGGTATTCTGTTGTGAATGGTTTAATGTCGTGTCTGATCCCATTAAGATGAAAGTTCTTTCCAAGTATTATTGGTACTGTACTCATACGGTTTGTTTAGTAATCACAGAGGGCTGAGCACACAAAGGTGTTCTTTGGTCTGTACAATCTAAGAAATAGAAAACACACAGAGGCCTGGGAAAGACACAGACAACTCTTAAATATGTCCTCCTATTGTTCTAGAATATATTATTATGGAAAGAAGTGCTTGCATACCTGCCAAATCTAAGATGACTGCCTTTTTTCCCCATATAAATAATTTTCTAACACTCAGTCCTAAAATTTCACAGTCACCATCCCCTGAATGCATCCTGTCTCACCTCCCTTTTTCTGTCTGTCCTTTGTCAGGGACAAATACTATTCATCACCAACCACATTCTCTTGGCACATTTGCTGGTACCAAAGAGTGGTGAAGCAGCCTCTGTATAGCTTCTGACAGAGAATATTAATTCAGAAAGGGAACAACTACTGAGTCATTATTTCTGAATGGGTACCTTTCTTTCCTATCCATCTTAAGATCTGAAGCACTCATAAACTTCTCAGCATGGGTGCATTTATTAGGCAATTTTAATTAATTTGCTCTCAGCTACCAGGTTATCATTATGTCGCAGGTATTACATACCCTGCCTAACTATTCTAGGTTGTTGCTAAGAACATCTTTATATGTAATGCCTGTTGCTTAAAAACAAATCTATGGCTCAGGGAATCTCCAAGAGCCTTCTTGGGACTGAGGTTGTGCTGGGTATGTGGAGCCCATGAGAGCCTCCAAAAGGCGAAGCTGGGAGAGCTGGAAACATAACCTGAGAGGAGGAGAGAGGGCTGCTCTGGCACCTTGCACACCTCCAGGTATGGAGGATGAAATAATATCTCATGGTTGCAGCTTGAGCCAGGATCAAATTATTTTATTTGTAAAGTTGTTGTATAATTGTAGGTTAAACATCTCCATCCTTTTTTTCATACAGGGAAATGTAAGCAACAAGGGCAGGGGTAATCTGGTGGTCAAACTGTGGTCAGCCTGGGAGGTAGGAGACAACCTGTAGCTGGTTGATTGGCTGCTCCTCCATGCCTGCAGGTCAGAGACCCTGAATGCACCCCCATTGCATTCTTCTTGGTGGGGCTCAGCAGATGAGGGACAAAAGCTTACTAGACAGTCTGCAGTAAAATCTCTGCTTACTCTCTTTATAGCCATGAAAGGAGTAGAAGGGTGATGATGCTATGATTGGCATCACAACATGACTTTTCTGGTTTTCTTTTATGTATTGTAAGAATCACTTTGAGCCCGCCTTTGGCAGAGATAAAATGTTGATCAAAATGTTCTCAGATATTTTTGCAGAAAAATACTGAGTGGATTTCCACTGATATTCTGAAAGGTTTTTTTGTTTGGTTCGTTTTTTGTATTTTGTTTGGTTTTTTTTACAATTCCAGTATTTGGTGAAGGTCTATCCTTTTAAAAATTGGGCTAGAGGTAGAAGGAGAAACTTGAATGTCAGATTTAGTTTCTTCCAATATCTCTCTTCCTTCAGAATTCTGTCCTTTTTCATTTTGCCACTGAAAATGAAGGATGAAAAAATGTGTATTTCCAACCGAAAGTTGTTTAAAAAAACCAAATCACAGGTTCTGCACGTACAAATCATAGATGATAACCAAGAGGGGGAAGGAGCAGACCCCCTCACTGCCCTGCTGACCTGACTCCCCCCTCTGCTGCTAAGAGCAGGCCTAAAACGTCTCCAGCCCACCCTGCATCACCACTGCTCAAACTTCCAGAGGAGCCTGACCGTGAGAACTGCCTGAAATTGACTTCCAGCCTGGAAGTGGGCTGGGGCTGCTTTCTGTCAGGGGAGGAGGAGGGGAGGGCGGGCAAGGGAGTTGCTCTCATGTTCCCTCCTTCTCGGGTTTTGCCATGCTACTGCCCCTTGCTTCCCCTGCTCCCAAACCACATCAGCCCCGGGAGAACAGGTCTGCAGAGGGAGCAGTCAGTGCCCCAGCACTGCCCCCGCAGGGATGGCTCTGTGACTCACCAGGGACCTCGGGTGAGAGATGGGGCCCGGGCTTCCTGGGGTGCACAGGACTCTCTGGAACAGCACTGAGGAGATCTTTGGGGAGGAGTTCTAAGTGTGAGGAAACAGCTCAGATAACCTGATATTAGTAGTGGAAAAATAATTTGAAATTAATAATGCACTGATGATTTCATTTCTTTCTGAGTACAAATTGTCCATGAACAAGACCCAGTTTATCAAATATTCTCTTTTAGGAACACCAAACTGCTGTGAATAATTCATGAGGTACAACTTGTTCTTGTGTTACTTGTTTTAAATATTTAGTACTCAAAATATGAGTTGTTTTGATTGAACACATATGCCATGTGGTGCAGCTCTGTCATGCCCGTGCATGACCCCGCACCCAGCACTGAGGTCTGCAGCAAGAACGCTGATGGCAGTGCACTCAGGGAGCTTCCTGGAGGATTTCCTTCCAGCTTATTCTCTGCTGAGTTTGGTGGCTTTCCTGCATGTACTCAATGAAAAACACAAAGGGGATGGAAACAAACCCGGGCAGCCATGACCAAGTCATAGCAGAATTATTAGCGCCTCTCCTTGACGTACAAGCTGGGGACACGTATAGTTTTCTGTTGGGGTCTGTTCTGGTTCTTTATGGGAACATTAAAAAGCTTCTACAATGCAAGGTAAACCCAGCTCGAATCACACCCATGTCCCCTTTAAAAATGTTGCATTACAGTGTTTTTCACAAGTGCTGAAACCAAGCAGACCTGTCTCTCCTTCCCCTTTCTCCCTCTTCAAAAGTAATTTTGGAACTTCTGGTTCCTCACCATAAGCTGGGAGCCTGCAGGACTAGTGATAAGAACTCAGCCTGTCCCCTGAGCATCTTAAGCTGGACTTTATCATGACACGTGAAGATATTTAACTTCCCTCATACTCTCTAAGGTTATCCAAGGCGGATATTTTGCTTCTTTTTCATGCTAATATCATTTGTACTATGTACTTGCTCACAACTATTATTTTTGTAAAGCTTTCCCAGATCTCTGAAGCTGTATCACAAACACTGTTCTCTTGGTTTCTCATGCTGGAGATGTTTCACTCCTATAAATTTGAAAAAGTTTACCAGAGCAGGACTTTGAACAGGGCAGGAACTTGGCAAACAGCTAGAGATTGTGTAAATCAGCAGGTCATCGTGTCTTTCCTGGATCCTGATGAAAATAATTTTTGTTGGACATTCCTGATCTATTTTGCGTACTATGTACTTCTCTTTCTACAGAGAGGCTTCTGGACAGCACAATACCTCTTTTCCTGTCATTCTGTCTGAAAGAGGGAAAAATTACTGCTCTCTCCACACGCTGCATTAACACAGAATGGAGGAAGTGCATTGGACAGGGTAATCCTACAGAAGTTAAGCTAAATATATGTCTGCGTAAGTCTGTAATAGCAAATCATATGGCAATCCTTGCTGTAACTGGATTTCTCAACTGCAGGGTGAATCAGCCTCAAGATATTTTTCTACCCTAGATTTTGGAGAATTTTTCCTACATCTTGTGGGTTGTGGTGTCATGTCCTCCATATGCTTCAGTGGAACATGCGAAATGGGACACATTCATCTGGGTTCCATATGTGTGCCCATCTCGATTCATTGCACCATGTGAGGATGAGGACTTGTCCAAACCAGAGGATGCAGGAGTGATTTTTCTGGTGAGCATCACTAGACTGTTCGGACTGGTTAAAGAATGCTGATCTGGGAAAGACTCCCAGGCCAGTAATTCTGGTTATTCCATGGAACAATATTGTAAAGCTTGTTTGTAGCCCTGTAGAGGGATTAGGTGTTGCATCTGCTCCTGCAGTGTGTGCTGCATGGCTGTGGTTATTTCATACATTCCCCCTGATTTGCAGATAAGTAGGCAGAGTTCCATGCTCGAGAGTGTAAGCTTGCTGCATAAATCCATACTTAAACTTCAAAATAAACAACTAATGTTCAGAGGTATACTGTTTCTTGGGGCCATAGATGTGATATCACTCAAAATTAAATGTATAACTGTTAGCCCCTCTGTTTAAAACAATGGTCCTAGCCGCCCTTCACTTCAGATGAAGAATCTGCCAAAAGCCATGAGAACAGCTACGAACAGAGCCGAGAATAGAAGTGCCTCCTGACTTGGTGTCTGATTCACCGACTTTGGTCTGGTGTTATGTAAGGAAGCCAAGTGAGTTGTTGGTGCCTTAGTTAGCATCCTGTGGCTCCAGGCTGCACTGATCTCATGTAGGGTAGCACAAAAATTCCTGTATTTTTGGCCTCAGCATATGGATTTACAAAAATGAACTATCTTCTGAGGGAAAAAATTGTTTTCTTCTTTCAGTATCTTCTTTACTCTCATATCTCTTTTGCTGACTTCTAAGAGCTAGTCTCTGCTATGACCTAAACCTACTGATGACTACACAGTTTGAGTGAGAACCAGATGGTTTAAGTTCCATGTTTTTTAGGATTTAAATTGATTTTTCACATAATCTGATTAAAACAAGTTGCTGTCAGAGTCTCAGATGAGGGTTTTACCACATTATTATCACTCTCTCCAGTACACCTTTGTCTAGAAGCTTCTGTACTTAAGTTTGCCAGCATACACAATAAGGTAAGTACTTGATTTAACAGTGCTTTCCCATGTGCTATCGATCTGCAACAAAGAAATTGGTTTTTGCTTCAAGCGACACTGCTGCTTGCCTTCAAGGAGAAACTAATTTCAACCTAATCACTAAAATTTGCATGTATAGTACGTATTGCAATTAGACTACTCAATATTGTTAAAGGGAAGAGACTTTTGGGTCTGGAGTTTTGGGATACTTTGAAGAAGGCAGAAAGAAATGTCTTAATCCCAATTTCCTTGGGGAAAATTGTCGGAAGAAGGAGAATGGAGAAAGGGATTCTCTAGTAAAATGAGGGGAATAGGAGAGGATGGCCACAGTCTCTTTGGTAGGGATGTTCTGTGAGACAGATGTCACGTGTGAATAACTCTTTTATACTAACATGTTTTCAATTTGAAAATCAAGCCTAATAGGCTTGCCTCACTTCAAAGTCTTTGCAGATAAAACGATAAAAAATTCTTCACACTAATACCCAGGATATTTTCCGACTGCTGTTCCTGAGCATCTCTGCACCTCAGCTGCCATGCAGGGAGTAGTCAGACTTTCATTCTCCACTGCCCAAGTGGTAGGAACACTGTAACAGAACTGCAACCAGGAGAAATGATGTCATGTCTAATGTTTTTGTTTGATTTGGCTTCAAAAGTAAAATTTAAGAGAAATTGAAAGAAAACTCTATTTCAACTTCATTCTATATAGTTTTACTTAGATAAGACAGAATTTTTTTCATTTTTAAGAGGGGTGAGATTTCCCTCTGGGTTTGAATTTTCCCTTGCATTGTCTTTCACATGGCACACCCACTCACAGCCTTGCTGAAGGCTTGGATTCCAACTGCTTCTTGTTTTTCAGTGAAAAACTGTCCTACAGGAACATTGTGGACAAATGTTGCTAGACAGTAAAGTTTAAACTCATGATTGAATGAAGAAGGAAGATGCTGTCTGTGCCAGTCTCTACGCGTAGCAGGAAAGCTTCAGTTTGCATGAGTGTTTTTAGCATTTAACCTTATCACGAGACTGTTAGAGCAACACAGATAGCAAGAAAAGCAACAGAAAAGGTACTGTCAGCATGTCTCCTACCCACGGAGCTAACACTGGGGAAACTATTTTCTTGGGAATATTCAGTACAGCTTGAAACTTTCTCTCTGACCAGCAGTGATCAGGTTTAACAGTAAAATATTAAAGATGTCACTTTAGGGGAGATCCAGAGGGGAGCAGTTGTCAGTAATTGAGCACAAAGCTGTGAGAAAGAGTAAAAACACTACTTCACGGTAAAACAAGCTGTGCCTGGGAGTGTTTCCGGGTGCTGGGAAGGGATCCTGTGCACAGCAAAGTTCTCACTATGGACCCAGCACAGGGCAGCTGGTGTTCAGCACTGTTCAGGGACCATTACCTGCATGTGGTTTGCAGGCATTCACCCACTTTTGGTGGGTCAGTGATTGCTTAGATGTGGGCTATGGTGAGCCCAGGTTGATCCCTGACATGAGCCCTTTCAAGAAACTCACAGAGGCAGCAGAGCTGTGAACCCCTTCTGCAGCGCACAGGTAAGACAGATAAGAGACAGATCAGGACCCAGAGAAATCGTTTTGGGAGACAAGGATAAGGGTCTTTGGAAGACCATCACCCTGGGAGCACCTTCATCAGAGATGGGTTTCATCTAAAAGTTTTATGTTCATCAACCACACATCTGTTTTAGGATACATGTGCTCCCATGGTGGCAGTGCTGCTTTCTCTTTCTGTGCTAAGTGTCCTTAGAATGGCTAATCCACTTGCATGGAACAGTGTTTTGCCAGATTGATATCATCCCACACCTCTGACCTCACAGAAACTTATGCAACACTTCTTTCTAAAAGCTAATAAAAAAGGGGTATGAAAATTACTATGAAATTTCATTTCTAATTACAGAAGAAAGCAGTCTGTGCAATGCTTGTTGCAGAGAACTTCTTTAAGTTGCAGAAGACTTCTTTAAGTAGGGCAACACTCAGCACCCTAAAAATGGTTAACATAGAACTGATTAAAATGCTGTTTAAGCTAGTGGGAGATTTTTATTTTGAAAAAGTTCAGTTTGCGGTCACAGGTGGGAATTACTGAGTAACTGGACCAGAAAGATGAGGATGAAAAAGGATATATTCCTGAAGAGAGAGATGCATGGAAGTCTGCTTCAGAGCACCAGAGCATTCAGAGTAGGATTCTCATGTTCAAAGCAGGAGAAGCAATAGATCAGAGGGAATGGAGCAGGGCAGCTGCAGAAACAGAGCTCGGTTGTGGTGCTTCAGTGGAGATAGGAAAGTCTTGCTGTGGCTAGTCAGGGATCATTCACCACCTCCTTTCCCTGAAAGGGCCAATGAGACCAGCAAAGGGCTGTGATTAGCAGTCACTGCTTTTCATATTCCCCCAAATTCTCTCTAACCTCATTGAGTTGTGTACGTGAGCTGGACCCAGGGGAAGTGGGGAAAACAGAACTCCTGGCAGTCTGTTGTTCCCAAATCTCTGCCGGTTTTCACAGGACAAACCTGCAGAACAGTACTCCATGCTCATATCCTCTACACATGACACCTTCACCTGAACATTGCTGCCCAACTGTAGATCTCATGGCTTACAGGATTTTAAGGGATTGGAATTGCTTCATGAGAGTCAAAAAGCCATGATTTAGTACCCCAAATGGCCAGATGAGGTGGCTTTTCTTCAAATAATTCCTTCACATATCCTCCTTAACTCATTTCCTTGTGTTGTGCTTTATGTAGGCTAAAACAAACACCATCAGGAAATCTTACAGTTTGTGCCCTGTGCACTGACGATTCCACTTTTTAATGGCTTCAGTCTTCCTTCACAGCAGAGTTAGTAGTAAAAAAATCACCTGTACCATATATTATATACAAACTTTTAGTTTATAACAGTTTGTTTAGAGCAGGATGCTGGATCACAGATTTTCCCAGCCTGAGGAAGGTGGGTTTGTAACTATTAGGACAGCTGTCCCTAGAGCCTGTTTACGTGTGCATAAGGGGAATGACTATGTCATTTTACAGAATATAAGGAGGAAGAGGAGGGGAAAGAAGGATTTAATAGTTTTGTGCCAAGTCTTCAAGCAGGAGTGATTTGGCATGGGGCTGATAGTGATGTTTTCATTTCACAGGGAGATGGAAGCTTCTTGGTCACTTAATCCAAAATATTGAGGTTTCATCCAATAAAGCTGGTATCTACTGCTTTAATAGGACTGTGACTCAGAGAGTAGGTGATGATGATGGCTGCTTTTTTCTGACTATAGAACTACAATCCTTATCAAAGGTATAAATTACTATTATTTTCTTACCAGATTGAACATCTTCCTTAAATATATGAAAGAAAAATTGTAGGTTGTCTAGTGAATTTTCTTCTTGGAAAAACTGCCTATTCTTAATATACAAGTTCAATGAAAGTTCAAAAGTTTATCAGTACAAAGAATCTATTCTAATAATTTATCTGCCAGCTTCTTGGCTCATATTTTGATACTTTGAATTAGGAGATATTTTTGTACTGCCTTCATATAAAAGTAATCAAACAGCACTTTTCACAGGCATATCACGATATCTATTGATTATAATCAAACTACAGATAGTATTAGTATTAGAGAGCTCCTGTGTAACACAATTTGTCAGTCACCAAAGCAAACTGATACTGACTGCCACAGGACATTATTTTCCTCAGCCTATATAACTCCCATAGGTTTCACCCTATAAAGAATTGACGTGAGGCAATGCTCATGAACAATCAGTTTGAAGGTAAATAAGATTTGGCTTTTTCAGGCAAATCAGATGTTTTCACACTTCCTGGGCTCAGAGACCCTCATTCACAGAGAAATAAGAGGGCTATTGGCTGTAGTCTCAGTACTATTGGTAGTATCACTAAACAGCCTGCTCTGGAAAATGTGAGAGAGCCAGAAAAAGCAAAGTCAGGGAGCAGGCAAGAGGAAAGTATCCCTCTCTCTGAACTGGGGTAAAATAAATAGTTAGAACTATGAAGCTCCCTGGTTGTTCTTAGTTCTTGGAAACTGCTGAAAAAATTAACACAGGTTTTAAAGTATTGGTGCATAGAAGGAAGCACAGATTGTAAAGAGTAAATAATGTCTGTTAGACCCCTTGTTAAAGAGTTTTCAGGCAGAGAAACAGGAATAACTCAATGTTTTTATTGGGGAGAATTTCATGGCAGTTCATATGACTTTTTTGTAACATGACTAAGTAAGAATGACCTGGGTGAGGCAGCACTTAAAATGGGAGCAATATTATCTGAGTGACAAGAAACAGCCAGGAGGTTCTACTAAAACAAATTGTAGATGATGAGGTTCTGCAGCAGTCAGTCCTTGGTCCAGCTCTCTTCAATATTTTCAATAACAAACTACAGGGGGGAAAGTGAAGTATGTTTAATTGATTTTCTGAAAGCACCTGACTAAGAACAGATAACTTGGAAAGTAGAACTAAAATTGAGTGTTATCCTGACATCTGGGGAAGATGTTTTGAAAAAGTAGAACGTCAGTGTAAAATGCAAGGTACTATTCTTTGGAAGGCTTCATCAACTCCTTCTGGACAAAATGTCCAGCCCACAGCAGGATAAACACATCATGTGATGGGGGAGCACCTGGCTCATGGGTCAGGCACAGAGGGTTGCAGTGAGTGGGGTGACATCAGACTGGGGACCTGTCACTGGGGGGCTTCCTCAGGGCTCCATCCTCAGCCCTGTGCTCTTCAACATTTCATAAAAAGAGAGACTCAGAAAGACTGAGCTATAAGGAAGGCTGCCCCAGAAGGGGGATGCATCCTGCACACTTCCTGTGGCCTGCTGGCTGGTGGAGTTGTGTCCTTCGAGAGAGAAGGAAGATGTCAAATAGTGCCAGCAGTTACTTCACAAAGAAAAAAAAAGGCAGAATTTCCATTTTAAGCCCAATTATACTCCTTCCTACATTAGCCTTACTGATATCAGCCTTGGCAGTTTTTTTAAAGCCAGGTCTAGCCTATCTACGTAATCTGTGAAAAACCAGACACAATAGGCTGAACTGAACTTTCCTTAAAAAATAAAATTAGATTGAAAGCCATACCTTGACAAGAGGTAAAAACTTTCATTGAGTGAAACATTCACTGCACTTCTTGAGGTGTGACTTAATATATGGGACCAAAATTTATTTGATTATACACGTTGCTTTGTTGTGGTTTTTCCTTGAGAAAAACATTGATATGAGGATGAGAGTTACTGTATGATAGAGGGCTGAAGGAAAACTAAACTTTGAGGTGCTGTTCAGGAGAGAGTGGTCTTGCAGAATCAAATTTCGGAGTGGGAGTTTTTCAGTCTAGAGGGACATCCTTAGTTCTGGAAGAGGTCTTTCTAAACGCTCTCAAGATACTCTTCCACAGCTCATGTATAACAAACACCTTTTCTCAAGACAGATGTTTTGGAGTGAACTCAGCAGAGTCATGCTGCTGCAGACTTTGGGTGAGTGAGAGGCATGTGACTTGCATTTGTTTCTCTAACCCATGTCAGTGAAAAAGATTTTAATGTGCTGGTGGTATATTGCTCCCCTAAATGGAGTGTGAATTAACGTTACTTTCTATATGGCCCCCTGTAGAGAAAGCCCTTCAAAGAGACAATTAGAAATTAGAAAGAAATGCTTTTAAAAATAGGTTTCTTATTTTAAGCACTGTAACTTGGTTCACCTTCTAGACTAATACCAGAAATGTAAACAGAGTAGGCATCATTACTTGGTTCAGCACTCGTATATGGTGTAATAAACACTGCCATTTAGTGTGGAAAAAAGTCGGTTCTGTTTTGCCATATGCAGTAACATGCAACAACATTATGAAGCAAGTTTATTGCCTCTGACCTCATGCTTGCTAAATGGCATTCATAAATACTGAAGATGCCTGTGACGTATTTTTGGTATCTCAGATTACACATTTCTAGAGTTAGGGACTGCCTGACCAGGACTGAACATCTCGGGCACATCATCTTTTTGTCCAGAATGTATTGTTCTTGGGTCTATCCCAAAACATACACAGGGATGGTCCAATATTTCTGTTGACAGTCTTTTTCTTTTCCTTGGGCAATTCAACTTTTTTTTTGAGTGCAAACTTGATGATATCATCCTCTAAACCTTTTATTGTTTAGTGTTCATCCCTCAAAAAAAAGTAAAGAATGTTCTAGATAATTCTCATCAATTCTAGTAGAGTCAGACAATGTTAAACCAACCTATTTTTTTTGGATACTTCTTTGTCCTTTCTATTTATTGTTATTCAGATTTTTCATAAAATGGCAAAACACAGTGAAGAACACTCCTTTTCTGTGTTCCTCACTAATTTATTACCGTTTCCTGAATGCACTGTCCTGTTATTCTTAAAGATAATGAAAAATTTGGCCTGAATATGAGCAGAAAATTACCCTATGTGAACAGTTTTGTCAGTTGGAAATTACTTATTTTTAAAGGGCTTAGTCTTGTAAATTACTGAATGTTGACAAGCAAGGACTGATGACGTTCAGCTTCCACTGAGGGGCTGAGAACACTTAGTAACTTGCAGTACTCAATCAAAATTAGCAGAGAGAAGTCATTTCAAGTAAAGTGAAAAATACAAAGTAATACCTCCTCTGGCATCTTTATTATTTTACCACTATATAAAACTGGAATGGTGTGTGGAAATTATACCTTTTCAGATATATCAACTTTTTTCCAAAGTTTAGATACATTCTTACACTGTGAAATATTTGTCACATTCTATTCATGCTTGTAAGGTCGTGACTAAGATAAATAGATTTTAGAGAAATATTAGAGTGGGAGTATGTGGGAGGAATTTCTTTCTTATTTTTAGCAGAGAGAATTTTAAAATGTTGTTGAATTTTGTGCTCTATTCCATTAGAAGGCAATATGACAATGGATCCTGTAGAATGTAAATCCTTATAGAACAGCACAATTAGAATTGGTATGAAATGGAATATATCATGGAAAGATAGTGACTAACATCTGAGGAAAACAACTTTAAATCCTGACATTTAGAAGCATGGCAAATGATGTTGATGGTGACAAGATTTTAAATAACTTTGAAAGGGTGTAAGACTTGGCCCAATTTCTTTCTGAGCTAGTGACAGGGCTCCCAGTACATGTTAATGAGAACTGGATGAGACACCAGATCCTAAAGATTTTATCTGGCACACCATGATTCCCCACTGTGGCACAGCTCTGCCAGAACTCTGTCCTGTGCTGTCTGTTCCTTCAAGACACTGCCACTCCCACTGACCTCTGCCAGGTTGCTTCAGGGACCTGTGGCTGAGCCAAAGCAAGACTATTTTATGTTTATTTCTGCTGCAATGATAGATTTATTTTGAGGAAGGTGAAGATCATATTTGGAAGGCACACCTGAGATTTCCACAGGATGGATGATGGAAGTCACTGTGAGTGAGAAAGGACCAGTAAGAAATAGGGCATCCAGCTGATGCATTTAGGTCTTTGTCCAGTTGTATGAGTGACACAGGTATAATCCGAACCAAAGACAAGCACATCTCTTGGTAAGACAGGAATGACTACAAGTATAGGAATAAATTATCTGAGGGGTGAACTGTTGAGGGACAGCAAGAGATGAATAGAGAAAGAAACTGGGCATCCTTATGCAGGAGTCAAGGAGAACAGTAAAGAAGTCCCAGGGCAGGGAAAGCTGGAGGTGTTATCAACAGCCATGGAAATCAAAAGGTATGAGAGGGTTTGGCAGAAAACATTTAGAGGTTTATGTAACGCTATCTTCTGTTGTTTACATCCTGTTGTGAAAGAGTAGAGCTGAATTTGGGACATGACTGTAATGTTTAGTAGACTATTATAGCCACAAGACAGTGACTTTACTGGAGAATGAACACAGGAAGAAAGCTGTTATTCCAAACTGAATAACTACCTAATCACAGAAACACTAGAAACAGGCCTGCAAATAAATCATACTTTTTAAACATATCACAGAAGCACAGAATCACCAGGTTGGAAGAGACCTTCAAGATCAGTTTTGCCAGGACAAGATATTTTCTAACCCTTAAAATTGTATTAATTGGGTTCCTTAGGAGCCCTTGAGACAAAAACCTCAGAGCTAGACACAGACTTTTTCCATGGCTGCTGGTAGGGTGCTCTACAAACTAAACCCCATGTGCAATGTATTGCACATTCATCTTGTTTTCTCAGTTGGGCTGTCTCACTGACCTTTCTCTTCCCTCCCATGTGCTCAATAACACTTCCAGCTTTCCTCAGCCTGGGACTTTGTGTCAACAGAAGTTGCAAAGGGGATACTTGAGATGATCCTTTGCAGCCATCTTTAGAGGCCGGGGTGCTCTTAGGATGAAGGCCCATTACGCCATGCCCAGGAACTAGCTATGCCACTCACTACTGGAGTAGTCCATACACTGGGCCCCCTTGAAGGCTAACATGGCTTGGGCACTGTTGTTTGCACTGGTAAGCTGAAAGGAGGAAGGGTGTCCTGCAGTACCTTAAGGCTGAGGTGACTATTTCAAGCATGATGCTTAGGCATCGCTCAGGCATGATCAGAGCAAGCGGTGTTGTGCTGGTTTATAGACATAATGTGTATATTTGACAAGAAAAAGAGTGGTTTGTTGTTTAGTGCTAGTTACATGACACTTCCAAGTCCTACTCAGAAGCTGCTGTCAAAGGTTTGCCCATGCAATCTGGAGCTGGAGCCAAGCTGCTACACTCAGAGGCGTTGAACCCACCTCTGCCATTCCTGTTTTTAATCTCCTGTGCCTTTAACTGGAATGATTGCCTTCCCTCTAAGATCACTAACTGAGAATACCTGTCAAGGAGTAATGAATATTTGCGGAGCAACCATGTTAATCAACTCATTTCAGTCTGCTTGTATACTTACAGCAATGTGATTGCACAACATGGCTCACTTAGCATTCATGCAAAAAGTGGCAGGAGCCACAGGAAAAATAGAAAAGCCTCTCGGGAACACCTTTCAAGTGCTGCAGTGTAGGAAGGACAGCATGCTGTGACCCCTGGGAGCAGACAGGCACTTCCAGGAAGAAGGTTTCCTCTCTGGAGGGGTTATGTTGGTTGTGTTGACTGTGTTTGGTTAGATAGATACTGCATCTTTGTGCTCGTAGATGGTGGTGACTCACTGGAAAGGAAGGGCTGACAAGGCAGGAAAGGAAGTAAAGAAGACCCACAGCAGGATGTCGGCTATGCTCTGGCTCCTCTGCACTTAGGTTAAGTGGTTTTAATCCTCACGTTGAGCTTTTCCATCACACATCCATTTCAAATGCAAGCTCAGTGTTTTGAAGGGCATTTTGTAATGATTTTATCCAGATTCAGATTATTTGCGATCCAGAGGGAAAGCATGCATTCTTTGACAGGCAAATAGAAAACATATCTGAGCACAAATCAAAAGAATGACTACAGCCTGCACGTTCCGTACCCATTACCAAATCCCCAAGGTTCTTTCTGTTTGTTAAGATGCTTTTTCTTCTGCTGTCTCTGGTTGGACTGCGTGTAAACTCAACAATGAATAAGAATGGTTAAAATGGATAAGACAACATTCTTGACATAACATAATGCTCTTGAAAGATTCCATGTTTCAAACTTAGATTCAAGTGAAAGCTACCGAAGGAACGCCTCCCAGTTGTCTCAAGTAGATCTTTCTTCAGCACATCAGAGGTTTGCTTATCTAAACTCTCGGTGCTCTTCTGATCTCATCTCAATCCCAGGCAAGCTCAGATCCACTCTGTAATGAAAAAAGGGTATTTGCACAAAGTAGAGACAAAAAGCATTGTTTCTACAGCACATTATGGTTTACACTGCTCAGAAGAGAGCATTTCATATTCCATAAAAGAGCATTATCTGGAACTTACTGTGCACGCTAGAAAAAGCAACATTGTGCCTTTAAAAGAGATGTCTTATTCCTGAAAACATTTTATCTCTCACATTTCCCTACCCACAAAGTAACTTGTGTTTATGAGCAAATCCACTCAGCCCCCTAATAATGACCTAAACATCTGACATGCACCACTTTCAAGGTTCTCTTTGTTCAGGCATGAATTGTGTATTTCTCTGTCTTTTGTATACTGCCAAAAGGAAAGGCAAACGATACAAGGGATGTTTTACATTATCAGTTGTGGCAGAGGTTATGCCAGTGTATATCTGATCCTCTTTTATTGCATTATGAATGATAAAATAAACTGCTGAGCATACACTGGTCATTAATGTCAGGGCACATTTTCACACTGGATTTTTAATTTTAAATGTGTAAGATGCAAGATAGCCGGGTGTCAAGGTTCCTGGTCATTGCAAAACCTGTGGAAATCCGATGTAATAAAAAATTTCTTCCTAATATCACTGCTCCACTAGTTTTAAAATATGAATGCCTACTCTGTTTGAGTTAGGTAAGAGCTATTTTCCTGCCTGCCAGTTTCACAGTTCAATCAGTTGTGTCAGTTTTGGAGTGACCTATCTCATCAAGCAACCCCCAATTGCTACTTACCAGTGCCAAACAAAACAGCAACATTGAAACCTGTTAAATGTCAGACAACACAGAGGGAGAGAGAGGGAGTGGGAAAAAACCCCATAAAAATAGAAAAAGCCCAGGTGGATATGTTCCTGTAAAATACATGTGTATCCAAGTGCACCGCTGTCCTTGTCACAATTTTCTGTCTTGGGAGAGATTGACGAAATCAATATAGAACTTTGAAGGGGGAAAATATAGCATAGGGACTGTGTGCCTTTTTTGCCCTGGACTTTAGACTTCTTTGCTGCATGACAGGACCTGCTGTCATATACCCTACTTGCTTTATCTGACAGAAGAAGTTGAAGGTCCAAACATAAATCTATCAATGAAGCAACTTGCTGCCTTGCCTTTCAGCTCTGGATCTGGCAAACAACAGCCAGATTTCAGAGCTTACTGAGAAAAAAAGTGATCTAGGAAATGTTTACAGCAGAGGGTGTGCCTCACTCTAATATCACTCTGAGAGCTGAAACATCAGCACAGCTGAGGTGGCTTAACACTTCCTAGCCAAGGTACAGGTTTTCATTCTCTCACAGCTGAAGACATGTAGGATGCCTTCATGTGCTCAGTCTTCAGCAGGTGGAGGGCAATATTTAAAGATGTTGTCTTTTTCTAGGCGGGCCTTTTCAATAATCTTGACTGGCACAGGACTGGCACAACATGCGACTGCATGGCCTCTTCAGGCCAACACTTCTGAAGTGCCAAGAATGATTTTTCCCCTCCTCTGTGGGGTCACCTCATTCACCCAGAGAGAGGGAGGGTTACCTCACTTCAATCACTACATTTTCTTTTCCACAACAATTGTGCTTTCATTGCAAATGGTCTGGGCATCTCTCCCCGCTGCTCCCCAGCTGGGATCTTCATCTGGTCCCTGGGGAGGCGGAGGGCGGGTGGTGGCAGAGCCACCAGGGACCCAGGACTCCGTGTTGCACAGCCACATTCTGCACACCCTGTGTGTGGGAGAGGATGTAACCACATATCCGCAGTCAGCTCGGCAGCTGCGGGTGGGGTTTGAATGATTTCACTGGTTTTTATCTTGCTCCTTATAGCTTATGCAATGCAGCTGGG
>VWZW01003166.1:63047-97410 GCA_013397115.1 Edolisoma coerulescens
GGATGCTAGGGTCTTACTGGTTCCATACTGTGAGTGTAGAAGGACACTGTTGTTAAATACGGTGCAGGACATGGGAATTGTGTGGTGTACAGACTCCAGGATGCTGCAAGACATTACACATTAAGCTTTTTTTGTTGCTTTCTGTGGCTGCACCAATCCTCACCAGCCCAGCTGCACAGCTCTCCAGGAAGGGAAATGACAACAGGCTATTTGCAGGGCTGTATGGTGTTATCTTCAATTCCACTTCAGAATAGCACTTCCCTAGGTGTTACATCCCATTTCCAAGTCCCTCTCTCCCTTGTATCACATCCCTGTTCCCTGTATGACTATGTTAGCACCTACTTGCTGTTATGTGTCACCTACACTACAACGCTGCATTGTTGTGCCCAGCTGTGGGTCTGACAGCAGCCTTGTTGCAGAACAGAATGGCTTAAACATGAACAGCACTGCAAACTTGTTAAAAATGGTACAGCAGGAGCCTAATCTCATCACCACAAAACACAATGCCTGCTAACTGTCCAGATATTTGACCTGCTGCCCCGACCAGTTTGGCGTTCTGCACTTAACTTCATGCCGTCCGATCTCAACTTTCCCAGTAGCCAGCTTGGATGTGCCTGACTTACACAACAGGCCCAGCGCCTGGTGTAGCTACAGTACACCCATACTTCCCTCTAAAAAAGTCTAGAGCCACAATCAAAGAAAATTAACATCTAAAGTTTTCTACTGTGGTCATTTCCTTCCAGCCGTTAACCACCTTATTTTCCCCCAGGGTCCANTGCAATGCAGCTGGGCTGCTTCACAGAGGATGCTAGGGTCTTACTGGTTCCATACTGTGAGTGTAGAAGGACACTGTTGTTAAATACGGTGCAGGACATGGGAATTGTGTGGTGTACAGACTCCAGGATGCTGCAAGACATTACACATTAAGCTTTTTTTGTTGCTTTCTGTGGCNCTAATCTCATCACCACAAAACACAATGCCTGCTAACTGTCCAGATATTTGACCTGCTGCCCCGACCAGTTTGGCGTTCTGCACTTAACTTCATGCCGTCCGATCTCAACTTTCCCAGTAGCCAGCTTGGATGTGCCTGACTTACACAACAGGCCCAGCGCCTGGTGTAGCTACAGTACACCCATACTTCCCTCTAAAAAAGTCTAGAGCCACAATCAAAGAAAATTAACATCTAAAGTTTTCTACTGTGGTCATTTCCTTCCAGCCGTTAACCACCTTATTTTCCCCCAGGGTCCAATGGTTTGCATGTTTATTGAAGGATCCCCAAGGCTACAACCCCCTCCACAAAGGTGCTCTGGCTGGGAGTGGGGGTTCTGCCAAATTCGGTTATCATCCTTATCTCCTTGTGCTCCCTCAACTGATGTTCAGGCAAGGTAGTGACAGCTGGGCTGGGACTAGCTCCATCAGGCATCTAGAAATTTGCAATTTTCCATCCAGAAAAACTCACTTCTTCCCTGAATACTATGGTGAAACTTCTTCAGTTTTGGGTGCCAACTCACACTGAACAACTGCTCTTCTTTCCAAATCAAAGCTGAGCAAATATTTGGTGGTGAACAGTTTGTTTGATCATTGTTGCTTCCTCCCCTCCTGAAGCTCAAAGTGGATCCAGTTGTTACTGGTGATGTACCTTAAACATGTTCAGTGCCCGTGGTGGGAAGCACAGAGGCAAGTCATTAAGCTGTGGAGGCAAATGTCCTGTCCCTTTCCAGAGATGACTCACACCAAATTTATTTGCAGAGTTATACTGCCTCATGTGAAAATGAACCTGGGTCCTTTTGGCAGCAAAAATTGCTCTTCTTCACAGCCACCTTCCCCACCTCCTGTCTCCCAGCTGCTGTTTCCAGCTGAATTAGGAAGGCTATGCTTTCTGTCCAAGAGGAATGTTTTGTAATGCTTTGCATCATTTCTGGATTCACTGCAAAGTGACCACACTTTAATAGGAGAGAAACCCAGCCCTGCATAGAGTTGAAGTGTTGGGGTGCGTTTATAGAGAAAGCTGAGGTCCTTTGGGCAGAGAAACACCATGAAAATATAAGATCATAATCCTTGTCACCATTAAACACACAAAGCAAGAAAATTAATATTTCCCTCCATATAATAAAATCACTCTTTTGTGGCAGAGCAGTGCAGCTCATCTTCTAAAGAACACCACACAAATCAGTTTATTCGACAGTTGCAAGAGCAAGTGGTTAAGGAAGGAACAAAGAAGGAGACTTTTGTCTGTTGCATTCTTGGGAGGACAAAAAGGTGGAGTGGGGCAAAAGGGAGAGAAGGAAGAGCTGTTCTCTTACTGCATTGTGAAAAGGTGTTTGTGCCCATATTCATCCTAAAGTACAGAGGGCCGACTGTCTTCTGTGTTTCCCCAGGGTAATCAAAGAGAACAAGTTTCCTCCCAGCTGCCTGCATAGACTGGCAAAGCACAGGAAAGGTGGGAACAGAGGAGGAGGGCAGCTTCTCTGGCTGGTGCCTCCCCATTCCTACAAGCAGGAGTGATGGAGCTGAGGGAATAGGACTCTTTCTGGCAGCTTCAGTAGGCCCTGCAAAAACACCCCAGAACATCAGATCCTGATTGTTTTGTGGCTTATTAGTAAAATGCATCGCTGAAAATCAAAAAAAGTTTCTGTTCCTCACTAATCTTTCTCTTCCCACTCTCAAATTTCTGAACATGAGATATTTTTCTTTTACCTTATATTGTAAATTATGACAGACAACACCATGTAAGAACGTGAAGAAAATAAATTTAGAAGAAAAAAATCACCCTAACATCAAAACTTGATGATAAAATAGCATTCTAAAAATCTATTTTTTCATGTATCTGGTTTAGAACACCAATGAAAAGGCAGATATTAACTGATGATAAATGTGTATGAGCATATAAATGTATGTGACTGGGCAGCTGTTTAATTATGTCTGAAGGGATTGCTCACTACTAACATGGAAGAAAGACTGGAAATTGTTCTTGTAATGTCTCACATAAATAAAAACTACATAGGTGAAAACTGTCCATGTTTGGTTTGAATGTGTATCTTCTAATTTTTTACATTTTATGTTTTCTCTAATAGTAATCAAAAACCAGAGTAATTTCCAGTTGGGCAACTTATTATCTAGAATAATTATAGTAGAATAATGGAATAATAAACTATCATTACATAATATTTTATTATCTTAGTAAATATTAATATTTTATGGTTGTATGTTGTATATTTCTTATAAATCACACACTTTATCATAATATTTATAATAATATTTATTAATGATATATGATAATTAGTTGTTGCTATTAGTAAATTATTCCATTATAATTATTCTCAAGAATAATTGTAACAGAATAATGGAATAATAAATTTTTCCACTAATTCTTGTTACACTGAAATAAATTCTAAACATTTCCTATGAAGACAAAGGAAATAGACCTGATGCCATGAATGAGCATTTTGTCAGAGAATTGGCTTTTCATTTCTTTGTTTTCTGCCAGTTCCTTTCTTATGGCATGTGGAGTGCAAGGGGCTTGGCGGGGTCAAATGCCTTATCTTGTGGTCAGCTGCCTCATTGGGTGCACATCAAATGTCCTGCCAAGGCTGGTGATGATTCTACTGAGAAGGAATGGCTTCATCAGCAGCTGCATCAGAGCCAGAGGATTTGGTCTGGATGACAGGCAGGTGTAACCTCAGATATTATAAAATATGTACACATTTCTTCAATATTCTCAGGTGTTGCCATTTACAGCCTTTCCTGCTAAGCCTGTTTAGTCTCTATATTTATGAAGTAATTGTTATCATACAAGGGATGCAAATCTACAGTCACTCTTCTCCTCTCACTCTCCTCTCAGTCTATGGACTGGCAGATGGAGTAAACAAATCCTCAAGGTGAGAGTGTGCAGATCACAATCTCTGCCAGGCTCCTTGATACTTCGTCTATTCTTCCACCAAAGAAATTACCCCGTGACATAGCAAGTGTCCAAAAAAATCTACCTGCCAGAAAGACTGAGAGACCTATCACAAAAATGAGTGAGACCGAAGAATTATCTCTCAGTTACTCTCAGTATTTGTGATCCTCAACAAAGGGATGGAGAACAGAACAAGGGTAAAAAGGCTTTTCCAGAAGGCAGGAAAGGAGAGATATGTCAGAGCAACAGCAGATGCCATTTTTCTACTCTCATAGAAGACAGGACTGCTCTTCAAGCTTTGACTCCTCATCAGCCAGTGGCAGATTTCATTGGCAGGATATTACCAAAACTCAATCCCAGTGTTTCCCACATCTGCATGGATGGGGTGGCAGGTAACACAGGTGTGCTACTGCACATCTTATGTACTGTCTTATTTACTGTAAAAGCTGTGTAATTGGTTTCCATCTGCGTTGAGCTCTTTACTGGTGTTTCATCTTATCTCTGAAGCCTTTATGAGGGTTGTAGCAATATGATTATTAGACATTTCAGTGATGCCTTTTCCTGCTTACCTACATAGTCTTCTCTGATATACCTGCTTTCATATTTCAAGTCTTTCCCTCCCTTTGAATCACAGCTTTGTGTGCCATGTTTCAAGACAAATGTTCAATGAATGCAAATTCTCTTTAACTCAATTGCTGCTGATGGGAGAGAGGGCTAGCTCATATGCCTCTGCAAAATCTGGGACTAGGAGCCTTATTTTAGAAACTCAAGTGATTCAGGAGTCTGGGTGTGCAGGGAGCCCTAAATTTTGTGTGAAGATTTCTGTTTTCCAGACTACAGGCACTGTGGGATTGCAACACTGGACCAACCCTTTAAATAAAGTTGACTGAAACCACTTTTGATTGTGTCTACATAACAAACATAAAGAAGATCAATAGGTCTAAGTAGTGGTGCCTAAAATCTGCACAACAGATGTTTCAGAGGTTTTACTTTGAGCTGGGGATGTGGGTGTAACTCACCTCTCTAAGATGCTGCTGCCCCAGGCCTAACATGCAAATTTAGATGGACCCTCTCCCTACCCCATGTCATATCAGGACAGATGCAAGTCTTCCATAATGTCTTCATGTCCACTGTCGCATGCTGAATTTATTCCTGGGAATTAATGGTTGGAGAGGTGATGTCACCACTTCGCCCAGGTATTCCTACTTAATGTCAGCTCCCACTCTGAGTTAACTGGTGGGCTTCTGCTTCCCATCAAAGACACTCTTTCCCATGAAGCTCAGTTCTGTTCTCAACAAAATATTAATAAATATGTAGGAACATGCATAATTTTGAAAGTTACAGAATAATGAGATTAATAAAAAATGACATCTGCAGTGCACATGCAATTGTTTCTGCCATCCCCTGTGTAATCCCTGTGCAATTTTCCACACGCTTACACAGGTGCAAAGCAAGTCATGCTGTCAGGTTATTGCATTAGTTTTAGAAGTGACTGGACTAGGTGATTTCCCATCTTAAATAGTTATATTTCTGTGCTATTCATCCTATTTGCTAGTTAATTTTTCTTTTTTCTGCCAGTTTTCCCATGACACTTCGAGGAAGCTTCCTCTAAACTTCAAAAAGACACTATCATTACTATCCCATCTCTGGATGACCTTAAGGATCTTTCCAACCTAAAGGATTCTATGCCTATGTATTTCTTACCTCCACTTTTCCACAGTGCCTATAGGAGCCCAACAATGCCCAGGCTGCTGATTTGGCATCAGTGTTCCTACCCTGGTAAAACACAGTACTGGATGTGACAGCAGAGCTCAGCCTTTGAATGTACGAAAGCTAGTGGTATCTGAAATCTGGGTAGGCGAAACTGATCTACTAATTTCTCAATTCTGGCTTCCACAAAAATAATTTTAAAAATCCACATGATTTTCCTGCACAGGAAACATACTTGATGTTAAGAATGATGTACTTTTTGTGGTAGGGGTGTCCCAGAAAACTTCATACTGAAGCTAAGTGATAAACTCTGAAGGAGCAAGCCTTGTGGTTCAGTGCAAGGCAACCATCAGCACCTTCAAGGAGGCTTAAAGAGAATAGGTTGAGCTGGAGCACTCATAACTTAACTGAAGCTGGAAAATTTGGCTGAATGTTTATTCAAGAAATATACTATATTTACCTTTAAATGTGAGCAACCTAGAAAATCTGGCATAACAGTTTTTGAATTTTTTGAATTATAATTAAAACAATAAAAAACCCACTAAAGAACAAAATGGAAACCAATTAGCACTTTTTTTCCAAAGGAAGTGGTGGCTCTTTAATCTTCTAAAATGTACTAATAAACTCCTATGAGATAACAATTATTTAATAACTTTCAGTAAAGTGCGCCAAGAGAAGCTACAACAAACCAAAGAGGCCAAGTACACATAGGAAAAGCTGTTCAGTTTTGGAAGGGACACTGGCTAAGGGAGACTGAAGAAGAACAGGATGTAAATTGCTGACATAGCAAAGCAGAAACTTCTAAAGTGTTTTCCATAGAACAGATTTATGCTTTAGAAACAATAAATTGAAATTATTTAAATCACATTGTCTCATATTAACTTGTTAATTTCAATTAAATTTGCTATGAAAGGATCAAATTGAGTAATCTGAAGGTTGCAGTTTTAATTATGCTGCAACATTTCTTTATAACTACCATTTAATTTCATGACATGAACCTTTAAGGTTGCTATTCTACTTATATTTTCAATTTCCTATAAAAGTAAAAATTCTAAAGCAAGAATATTTGGACAAACTCATGATAACTACAGATGAAAAGTATCCCAATTGTCCTAAAACCTTTTTTTCACTGAACATTTTGTTGTGCATGAAATTGAAATTTTGGTCCTGGACAAGAATTACAAACCAAATAAAAAACAAACAAAAAACCAAGCTTTCAAACAATTAGCATTTTATTTAGGATATTGCTTTTTTCATTTAATAATAAAGAAGATGGACCACATCACTGTCTAAAACTAGCATTCCTTAATGAATTTGTTGAAATCAAGGAAGAAGCAGGGAAGCTTTATAGCAAGAACTCTCACATTAACATTAATCAAACAGTGAAAAGATTTAGAAAAAATTCCCAGGCTGAGACAAACAGGATGAACATGGGACACAGTTTTGGCAGGTGAGGTTCAGTGTTGCTTTGTGAGCTGTAAGAGGGAACTGTCTACCCTACACATACATTATTTCTCAGATGCCAATGGCACATCTACAGGGCACATCTACAATGAATTTCCTGATTCTCCACAAGACAGCCTGTTTGTCGTGCTCACAAATAGTGCTGGGTGGAGGTGTCTGTAATTATATGCAGATGTTCAGGGAACAGACCCAGAGTATCATTTTCCAAAGTGTGTAAAAGTCGCTGGGAGTCACCACTGTGGACAAAGAGACGTGTCCACCACCGTGGGCAAACAGACCTTAGATCAGCAGCAGTGACTGTCAGCAACCCTACCTCAGTGTAAGGATCCATCTCCAAGAGACCACAATGATATTATATAAATAAGAGTATGTTCTCACCTGAGGGGCCGTGTTCAGTTCTCACCTCTCCATCCCACAGGTGTGACAGAAATGGTAAAAATTCAGGGACACCTTCAAACACAAGAAAGGCTTAGAGAGCTGGAAAAGCCCGCATGCCGTGAAGTGTGGAATAGACCAGCAGCACTCCTGTTCGTGTTTTGCTCTGGAAGGAGCACCCAAAGGTCGATAAGGTGCTGAGTTCTGTCCCCTGAGTGAGCACTGGTGTTGAGGTATGTGCGTGAGCCTGTGCAAAGAATGTACATGGTTTCAGACCATGGTTTAGCAGAACTTAGAACAAAATTAGGAGTTGAGGCAGAGTGCAGGAAAATTCAGTGGTAAATAGTTTTCAGCAGTGCTCTTCAGTCATAAATGGTCTTGCATTCAGGTATAGCCTTTCTGTAATGGGGTTCAAATAGAAAGAAAAATGTCAATTAAGAGTCTTTTAGGCAGAATTTTTACTTTTTTATGGAGTACTGAAAGTCCTTGGACTTGTGTCATTCTGGAGATGGTGACAACAATCTAGTTTATACAAATGTAGAACTGTTAAATCAATTTCATGAATGCCCTTGAGAGAACGATAACTTCCAAAGGGTTCCACAAACAGACTTTAAATTGTATAATAAGGTTAGGGGTTTTTTTCATTTGACCCCAGTAGGTGTTTTCTGAATGGGTAAGAATAAAGATCGATAGATGCTCTTTGAAACCAGCTTAACTGATTTAAACACTCCATGGAGAGAGCTTTATCCCATCCACAGTTCCTGTAGGTGAGCCCATCATCACAAGTGTGGATCTCTCACATCATGTCAGAAAGGGCTCCTGAGGCCTTGGGGTTTTGCCAAGGACATTTTCCCTGCAGAATTGGGAGGGAACAGGGTCCGAGCAGCAGCCCTTGGAAGAGTGTATCTCTGGGTGACTCTGGGGTGGAGAAGAGGCCATGCCCAGTTCAGCCCATGCCTGGTGGTAGGCAAGGCTTCTCACTCCTGCTGGCTCAGGTCTGCATCCCGGAAACCTCATCCTCCAGCTTTTTGGGATGAGCTTTGGGGTTCCACCCCCGTTAAGCACACTCTCTCTGTTTTTTAAAAAATCTTTTGCGTGACTTGAAAGGACCGCCAAATCCACAGTGGTTTTGTGCAACTAAACTGAACAAATCAAAGTCATGTGTAGAGAAGCTGTGGCAAAATAAGACCCACAGACACTTAGGAGTCTCCTCATCCCATTTGGTGACATTGTTTTTAGATTCATCTTTGACCTAATGTCTGGACAGCTCTATTTGTTTCCAAAAAACCTGCCTTCTGCTTCATGAGTATCTTTTTGTCTAGTTGAAAGTGTTCCCATGTTTGTTTAACTGAAATCAGTTATTTTGCAAATTACTCGTTATGCCTTCTGAAAATTTTGGCTCTTTTCTGGCCTATGGATATCTAAACCCACTGCTTCAATATTTCAGTGTTTTCTTCTGGATTAGAAAAACTTCACAGCCTCTTTCTGTGAACAAAAAAAAAAAAGAAGTAATTTCTTCTACACTGCTACATGCAGAACCTTTTTTTAGCATGTGGTAGATATCTGTGTGATTTAAGTGAAGCTGATTATTTTTAATGCAATATGAAATATATCTTAATATAAATACATTCCATGTAGCCCTCTGTGGTAGTGTCTTGAAAATATTGTAATCATTAGTGGGAAGCCACAACAAAAAACCTATTAGTTCTGTGCTGCTGTTCTCTCATTCCTCCCTACTAGAATGGGTCACATCTGCAGTATTATGTAGGTGTTTGTTTGATATACAGTACTGCATTACACACATATTCAAAATGGTAATAACACTAAAGTATGAAATAGCTTATTCCTGAAAATGTTCGTGGCAGGATGTAGGTGCAGCCTCTTGCTTCTGAGCCAGCATATATGTCTGGATCAAAGACCTGAACTGGCAGGGGCCTGCTGGAAGGAATCCATTACCAGGCTCTGCAACAATGCAGTTTTGTGCAGAGAAGCTGAACAGTGGGATAGAAGCAATCAAAATACATATATAATAAATCACCAGTAAAATTTGCTATGTTCATTTTCCCTCCGTTGTTACCTTCTATTACAAGTGATTTAGCAGAACAATAATAAGGAAAATGTTTTGCTGAAGACTAGGCCTTTTCAATTGTGCTGCTGCCCTTGGAATCAATTTCTTTTCTCTTAGCCTGACCTTGGTATCTATTTTCCTCAATATTCAATTCAGCTGTAAAATCTTGAACTTCTTTAGACCTTCTCCCATCCCCCAGATACCCACTGCAAGGGACATTTGTACAAGGAAACTGGAGACTGAAACGCTCTTGCAAAGAAAAATTGTAACTAGATAAACAGAGCCTGAATGCACTCTATCTAACATGTGCCTCATTTACACAAAACACCATTAGCCCAATCCTGTCTGCTCAGAGTACAGAAGAGGCAACTTAGCTTGCATGTCTTAATAGGGTGCTTTAGATAATATTATGTGTCTTTAGACTTGCAAGAATTATTTCCGTAATATATATGGAAAATTTAATCCATCACCAGTGGATTCATGGAGCAATAGCATTCAATTTTTTCACATTCTTACATTGCCACCTGCTTTAATATTAGGCTGGGATTGAAATGAAAATGAAGTGCCAACTTCAGCATATAAGCTAGGGAAGACAAACAACAAATAAAACAGAAAAAGAACCATCCTACCAGCCAAAGAAATAAAAACACATTTAAAATTAATAGCATTGTAGAAGCTCCTGCTGTCTCTCCATGCTCCATGCTCCTGCTGGGAGGCCATCAGTGAGGAGCAGTCTGCTGCACTAGGGACACTGGTTGCTGGCAGAGAGGCATGAGGAGGGTCAGGGTGGGCTGTGGCAGAGTGACCAAGGTGCTCCTTCAGCGGCGTGTGCAGCAAATGTATGGCAGCCAGCAGAACAGCCACAGCCCGTGAGCTTAACACTGCCGTTCTTCTCCAGAGGGTTTCACCCTGCAAGTAGTGGTGCTCCCAGAACAGCCATGCATTCTGGGAGCTGAGCAAAATGAGAAAAAAGCAACAAGTCAGGAAAGAAGTACAGGGAAGGTGCTGGTTTTCCGTGGCCAGCTCTGCCATGTCAGTGCCGAATGCCTGGGTTGCAGTTTACCTACTTGAAGCAGTCCGGTCTCCATGGAAGTCAGCTGAGAAGGGCTGTGAGTCTGTGTTTGGGGTACTTGCTGGTTTATAGATGTTCCAGCATGGGATGCTCTGCTACCATGTTAGCCTTCAGGCTTCCTCCTAGGCAGGTTTCTGTTGGGGCACATCCCATGAGTGACGGGTGGGTGCAGAAGGTGCCTGGGGTGCCCTCTGGACTAGGACTGGAAAGTTGCTTGCGTATGTGTTTGGGTCTAAGACGTAACAGCATCCACGCTTTTCCCAGGATGCCTCTTTCTCTCCAGAGCTCCAAGGCAGGATTGGCTGGCCTCCTCCAACATACAGATGGCTTCCCCAACTCCGGAGCAACTGTGGGGTAAAAAAATAATGAGTAAAGCTGTAGAAGCATATCTGGGATAGAGTTAATTTTCTTAAACCAAGACAAAGTGTAAGCATAAGACTTTGAAATAAAAGAAATATAACACGTGTGTCAGGGAGCACAGCTGTACTAGTGATATAGAGAAGTCCCATGCCTGGCCAGGGCTTGCAGATGTCAGGATTGTGAGGTGTTTCATTTTTGTTACCACAGTCAAGCAATCTGTCAGCAAACCAGGTTTGCTTTAGCTAACAATCAGGACAAACATCGCAGAGGGGATGCTTTCACTTACAAGCTGCTCTTCCCTATATGGCACTGCTGAGGCAGCCCTGACCCCTCCGGCTGTGCTCTTTGTCCCAGGATGGGGTTGCTTCCCTCAGGAGTACAGTGGCTTCACAAAAGTGGAGTGTGGTCACCTCGGAGTTGCCAAGCTGTTCTCTGCCCACCACAGCTGCCTGCTCCCACTGCTGTCTCCATTCAAAGAGAGAATTAATAACCAGAAAATGAGACAGAAATGGGGAATGGAGGGGTCTTGACATTTGAATGTCACCGGGAGCACGCGGCGTGGGAGAGTAAAGGTTTCCTCCTGTCCCTGTGTTTACCACTGCCTTGTTTCCTGACACATGAGCCATGACTTGAAAGGAATTCAGACTCCAGCAAATTTTGCATTGCACTTCAATATGGCCTCTGGGATTGAATAAGGGCAAATCTATTACACTGTTGCTATGGTGACCCTGGCAAAGCCATGATGAAGAGTGCTGATGCCATCGGCCCTGCACAGGGTGGTGGCACAAGTGGCGCAGTCTGGCATGGTCACACCATGAGGGGTGCAGTGCCTGTGCACCCCACCTCGCCTGCACCCTGCCAGGCTGCCCCTTGGACAGGGCCATGCCATGTGGATGGAGCGTCAGAAGACACCAAGCACCCTTCCGGGGTCTGTCAAAATTAGCCCTTACTTTATTTGGAGGGAATCAGGCTTCTCTAGTAAAGGTGACAGGGGTGTCCTTCATTTGGTGCAGGTGATGCCAGTCCTGGTGTCTGGCTCTTGAAGGACCTGTGGTGAGCCTGTAAGGACAGCCTGCACTTGCTAAAGAGGGCAATCATAGTGATGGATTTTAATCATTAAAATGATTTTATAACAAAGAAACAAAGGAAGCTGATCTCTCTTTTCTTCTCCTCTTGTGAGCAATCTGAGCTTCGCAGATATTGATTCTTCTTGCTTGGGTGGACTTAATTTATTTTCTATCATGGAGATGAATATTTATTTTTAGTAAATTCTATTCTAGCCTTTTTGCCTTCATCTTTTTCCCTTTTGAATGGTCAGCGATGGAAGTTCATATTTCCCCTTTTTGCTTGAGCAACAACGGTACAGTTTGTCATGACCTGCAATCATGACAATAGTTCAATTCAAAGCATCCCAGCTTCAGTGTGCAATAACTAAGCCTAGGACTGAAAAGCACTGACAATGGCAGAGTAAAACCTGTCTCTGATACTTGATAAGATTATTATTATTATTATTTTATAGAGCAAAAAGCTTTTGCTTTCTTTTCTATTGCTTTGCAGACCTCATAAGGCCCTGCTCAGATTTTTGCGTAGTTAATTTTTCAGTTTATAAATTACCACATTACGTTAACACTGAATGCTTCAAAACACAAATATATGTACAGAGGGCTTGAATATTTGAAGTGTTTTAGTACTATAGGGAAATAATTTTGTTGTCAAGCTGTGGCAGATATAGAAGTGCTAGGGGATACATGACCATTTCCTCAGGACAGTGTCGATGATGGCCTATGAACATCCAAGGGGAGAAATCATCTTTTATCACTATTGTGTACCACGCAGGTCCAGATGGAGGATAAAACATGCATGAGTTGCCCGCAGCTCTGAAAATAATTATACTCATTTGCCAGAAATGTAGAAAGTGCATCCAACCAAGTTACCACCCATCATAGTGACACTCTGTTTGCATACTGATGAAGTTTGAAGCCAGAGACAATGATGTTGGTATCAATAGCAGAGGGGGCTGGGAATCACCAGTGCTATAGGATTAACAGCGCCATCATTTTATATTATGCAGCATTTCACTTATGCTGCATATCAAAAAACTCCTGGTGCTGACACTCACGTAGCTGTTTACAAGATGGGTTTGGTTTAAGGCTCCAAACATTACAAGACATTCTGGGGAGCAGAGAATGAAGGCTATTATATCCACCCCCTGTGAAGGGCTGCTCTGCAATTACGTCTGATGCGCTGTGGATGTGCACACAGATCTGTGTGTGTGGGGCAGGGAGTCACACACGCTCTGCGCACTCGCAGTGTCTCCCCTCTCGTCTCCAGACGGCTGCACTGCAATACGAGCAAAAATAGCATGCACATGCTAAGCTCTGGTGCCAGTGCAGAGTAATTGATGAATGGCTTTTTAAAGTGTAGAATGAGAATGAATACAAGTAGGACCCAAGAGTATAATTCTTTATATTGCAATCAGCACCACTTGCACGTAGTTGGTTTAAAGATAGAAATCAGCAATAAGAATACAGACTTTTTTATTTAATCCTTACAAACTGAAAAAGAAAATTATTTGGGAATATTTTTACAATGGTTAGCTATTTTATTTTTAAAATTGAATTACTTGGGGGCATTACTCAGTTTTAAAACCACCATCAAGTAAAATTACCATTGTTATCATAAAGTGATTTCTGCAATTTCTTTTAATAAATAATTTTAGTTATATATACATAAACAGACACTATGATGCATGTCTACCATACGCCATTTTTGTCATTCCAGTACCCCTGGTACTCCTTGAAATAGTCAGGGTAAAATACTATCCTAATACGCTTTTCCATATGTGCTTGTTAGCATGTTGCTAGTTAAAGTATGCCTGAAAAAATAAAAGAAAATAAAGCCAGAAATAGTTATTTCATTCACTGATTTATACAGGACCTTTTCCTATTATAATGAAGAACCTTAGGTACAGCCACAAAGACATTGATCATTATTAAGAAAAAAACCTAAATAACCCAATCTTATCAAAGAATGTTAATATAGCACATACCCAGGTCTACGCAGAAGATCTTGTTTACTTAGAAAGGACTACTCTATAGTATACTGCAAGCTAGAGGACACATCTAATAAAAACATGTAAATCAGTTATGTTTTATAAAATCATAATTTAGGCTTCCAACTTAATTTTCGTTCTGGTAAAACTAGTATGTAATCACCATAATGACATAAGGACCTGAAATGATCTCTGATGTAATTCCATAGATAATTTACATGACACCAGTAATGAATCATGTCCATGTGTTTTATAGTTTGATAGAATCCCAACAGTTTGATACTTTATTCTTTCAAATCTTTAAAAAATGTCTTTGAAAGAAAAATGGATGACCAAATAATAAAATTGTGCTTTCTCAACAATATAGCAGATTGGCCTGCATCTAAGTGTACCACCAGGCAAAATTAATCCTTGTCTTATGTAAACAAAAAAGAGCAGGAGAACTATGGCCTTTGCAGTCTCACTGCTTGTGGGCCCATTTCCTTTTCTTGGTGACACATTTTACTGAGCAATAATGCAGATTTTATAAAGTCAGCTGTCATCAGACGCCTCAGGACAGCATACACTAATCTTGCCATTAGTGTACACTGTCTTATAAACATGCACTGTATGCCAGATGTAGGGACACTCCTGGCATTCAGCTGGGGAGTAACGAATCAGAAGAAATATCTTGCAGTTCTTCGGCCAGCAAAAAGCAATGATGGTGGTTTGAGTAAGGAAAAATTTGGGAATTGAGATGCATCCAGATCAGACCTGAAAAGTAAATTCCAGGGCCAAAAGGATTTAAGAAAATACTTCATTGAACTAAGGATGAAAAAAGTAAGTAAAACTTTATTATGAAGAGATTGTTCTATCAGAGAAGCAAAAAATGGCCATGAGATTCTTTTCAGCCCTAATTTGACAACGTAACTTAACATATCAATGAAAGAAAAAAAAGGAAAAAATGCCAATACCTGCAGGAAAAAAATAACAAGGTTTAAATTACCCCAAACATAAAACATGACCTTACACAGTATTTCTGCAGCCACAATAAGGGAGATACTCAGTACTCAGATGGGTAACTAAGCATAAGGGCAAGGCAAAGGTAGTTGGAACTAGGTTTCATAAGGGAACCTTCTGAAGCATAGAGGATGGATGCACAAGCCTCATCCCTGGAGGCTTCCTTTGTGCTGCAGAAGCTTGGCTGTCAGGGGACCTTTCCAGTTGTCAGCTTGCTAATAACTCCTTAACTTACAAACAGCCATTGCAGTGTTGGCAAAAGGGCAAGGTCAGCTACCATCTGACTTGCAAGGGTATTTTCAGTGGGAAGCAGAACCTCTGGGGGGCTCTGAAATGCACCAGTGGGACAATCTCCTGCATCATTCACTGGGCCAAATGAAGCAGAAGTCTGTGGAAACCTTGATTCTGGCCAGCTACGGAAAAATATCTGCCACTATCTATAAAGCAAAACTCAGAAAAATTCCTGAGTGTCAGAAGGGATCAGTTAAAAACTGCATCATGAAATTGCTGAATGTGGCAAGAACAACTGGAGGTAGTTTAACCAGGACTTTCCCCTGTCTCTGCAAGCTGTAACCACCACCAAGGCAGTAAATTAACAGAAAGCAGCTTTATTTCTGGCAATGAGTGGTTCTCAGACACTTGATGTTCTTAGCAGGTTTCATTTAACTCATACAGAGAGGGCAAACTATAAAGATGTCATACAAATTCTCATTCAAATTTGAGAAATCCTGAACCCTGCATAAGTGTATTGGCTTTCATAAGATTTTCAGCATATGGTTTACATGTTTTTAGATAGAGACAAGATGAAGAAAGGGAGAAAACAGAAGTCTTCTGAATGATTGAACCCTGAGGGATCAATCTCGCTGTCAGGCTGGAGTGGTTGACTGTGCCCCTGATTGGGCATGAGGTCCTCGTGCGACACAATCTGGGGAACAAACAGAGGACTCAGAAATAACTTTTGACAAGACAGTCAGAATTTGCCAGGCAAATGCAGTTGGCTGCTGTAAAGTGTGTGCACTGGGGGATCTGAAACAGCATGAAAATAGTCAAGTGCCAGGAAGAGTCACATGGATCAAAGCTGGAATTGATAAAAACTAGCATGCATATGAATACACTATGGCAAAATACACAAGTCCAGACAGTGTTTAGCACTTTAAAAAGGAATAATTCCAAAGGATAACACAGTTTCAAAAAACTTTCAAGGATTTGCATAGTGCTCAATTCAGAGACAATGAGAACAGCACCATTAGCTCACAGGAAAGCCTTTGCAAAGCATTCACCAGGATTATAGCTCAGGGTGAACGGACGATTAACTTATGCTGGACATAAAAGAATGCTGGTTGGGAGGTGACAACCAGTCCAGCCTTCTGCTCAAGGCAGCACTGTGACCACTACCACATCAGCCTGACACGGCTTTTTCTGTTTCAGTCTGGAAAACCTGCAACGTTGAGGATTCACAAGTAACTTTCAGTAACCCACCTCAGGGCTATGCTGCCCACTCTGACAAGCTGTTCTCCAATCACCATTCAGTAACAACAGGATGGGAATACGTGCCCACAGTGCTAGAGACTGTGATGTGAGCGTGGCAAGGGGGGCACAGACAGAAGAGGTGACTAATACAACTAAAAACTTTTTAAAAAGGAATTTTTGGTCAAGGATATCAAAGACGCATGAAGGCAAAGCTTAAGTATTGAAATAACAATTGAGGTCCTACTCTGAGCAGAAGTCTGGCTTACTCACAGGTGCCTCCAAAGATCATACTGGTGCTGTGCTCACACATCTGGCAGGTCTTATCTGGAAAGTTTTAATGTATATGCCATAGGTATCAGTAAAAACTGGAAATCAGTACTCTTACATAGGCCAGGATGCTTAGTCCTTACATGTAAAATCTTTCAGAACTTTATTTCTGAGAGGTCAGTGTCAGTGCAGAGTGATTGTATAACATTCATCATGATGACCAAAATGAATGTTATTCAAGACTAAAGGGATTTCGTTTTCTGTTAAGGTTTATGATTTGCTTCTTGAATGTAATACTGGGAGAGAACTGGCTATTGCAAAAGCACTTGGTAGAGCACTTGACAATAGCAGTAAAATGAAATCCAGGAGATTTCATATATTTATCAATGAGCTCAAAAAATATCTCAAATGAAAAATGGATTCTGATTGCCATTGACACAGCTGGAAATAAAAAATAAATTAAATTTAAAAAGGATGCATTTAGATTAGATATTAGGAAGAAATTCTTTACTGTGTGGGTGGTGAGGCACTGGAACAGGTTGCCCAGAGAAGTCTTGGATGCCCCATCCCTGGCAGTGTTCAAGGCCAGGTTAAATGGGACCCTGAGCAACCTGGTCTAGTGAAAGGTGTCCCTGCCCATGGCAGGGGGGCTGGAACTGGGTGATTTTTGAGGTGCCTTCCAATGCAAACCAATCTATGATTCTATGATTCTATGAAATGAGACCAGGCTCGTGGTGTGACACAAAAAGTGGGATAGTTGTAGATGTGTTTATACTCTTGGATAAAGCCAAGTAATGTAGACATGTCACAGACGATTCTTTCCAACACAAAAGGCAATACAACTACAAATGTGATCATGCATATCACAGCTATTATTACCAGATGTAGAAACCTGATTATATACCATGATTATATACTGCTTCTATTAGAGAACATCATGCAGAAAGGAAAAGCTTTCCCACGCTGCCATTCTAGTAAACAAAAATCTGAAAAAAACCCAAAAACAACCCCTAAAAACAGAATACAAGGTTCCTGTTGTGTGAGCCTGTCTCCTAAAATGGCCACAAAGTACCAACAGTAGCTGAGCTGTTCTCCCTATCTCAGAAGTCACATAGTGACAGGGTAGAGAATAAAGTGTTTTGTCAAGGAAAGGTATCACACAAGCTTCAATCCTTCTTGCTCAAAGCAGCTGAAAACAGAAAGGTTTGGACATGAGCAGAGAGCTATCACTATGCAGAAGTTAGTTATTTTAGCTAATACATGGATTATAAGAATTTGAAACATTGTGTCAGAATAATTGTTAGCTATTATTGATACATTTTTCATTGGAAGGGGTGAATAGGGAGACTTGAATCTTGAAAGGCTCCAATAGCGCCTAGTTGAGACAAGACTGAGATATTTGTGTTGCACAGACTCGGTGTGCTAGGGCTTAGACTGGCAGTGGGTGGGCTTGGTCAGGCTCTTGATGCTGAGCAAATAATGGATATCTAAACACTGCAGAGATAAAAGCTGAGTTTCCTGGCAGGTCTGATACTTCCAACAAAGGTATAAACAGCTAATAACTCTCTGAGTGTTAAAACCAGCACCAAGGACCAGTGTCAGCCAGGGTATTCAGAAGGCCCTGGCAATACCAAGTCCACATCTCTGTCCAAAAGCATACACTGGTTCTAGTCTCACAACTGATCAAAGAGATGATGTTTTTGTAATGACCTGTTTCTTCCCATTCAGAAATAGGAGTGTAACCCTGGGAAAGTGAAACTTAAATATAATTTAACTGGAAAAACAAACAAATGAAAATTACTTGACTAAATACATGTCTCATAGAATAAAATCACAAAAGAAAGCTTGCATCAGCAAAAAGTAGAGTGTTGGCTTCCTTTTGGAAGGGGTAAAATATTAGAATTTTCCAATCTAGGGAAAACATGAATGAGCTATAGTAGAATTTATAATTATTACCAAATGCCGTAAAATATGTACCAATGTAGCAAGTTACTCATGCCAAGAAATGGTGGGAAAAGGCTTGATGGATGAAGACAACTACAATTAGGGAGATGTCTTTAGGTGGGATTGCAGGGGTGGGGTTCCCTTTGTCTTCCTGCCTTGGCAATAAGTGTGTGTGTAGGTTGTTGTAATAATGAACAAATGTATCAGTGTATTTCAGTTTTTATTATTCTAATTCTGGGTAAATAAATCATTACATAATTGATAGACCAAAACCTTCAGACCATTGCTCTTTTAGGCATATGTTTTTCCACATGCATGGAATGAGTGGTTTACCAAAGAAATCAGAAACCATTGGACTGAAAATTCTCAAGAAACACTAGAAAATATACTATTTTACATATATATACTAAAATATCTTATGTCTAGACTTCGATCCTAGATATCCTATAATAGACTAGATTCTAGATTTTGCACACAGTCTTCTGCATGCAGATGAACTCCTCACTTGAAAAATATTCTCTCATATAGGGAACATAGTGAGAAAACATGACATACATTTTAAAACTGTGCATCTAAGGCTATGTCAGCACAAATTACTTCAAGGAGTCTCCAGACAAGAACACACACACAAATACACATTAAATGTCCACCTGTGAAAATCTCATTCATCCCAACAACTTGATAATTAGTTCCAAATATTTACAAATATTTTTCAAACATTAATCAACTGTCCAAAGTCTCCAGACACTCAACAACCAGAGAAATGGGGCCCCATTAGAAAGCTGTAAGTGCATGAGGAGTAGGGGTGTCTCCACTGGTCCCATCAGGGACTGTACATGCACACCTGGGGAGACACTTCTTCCAATGACCCTGGTGTGGCTGAATGCCCAGGAAGGAATTCAAACAGACACAAATCGATATTGCTGCCAGGCACCAATACATCCTGAAGCAGTCCTTTCCCTGGATGAGACACGAATAACTGGCTGTTTCTACACTGACAGATCATCCCACTCTCAGATGCTGGAAAATGTCTTAACAAACCTTCTGTCCACACCTTTAAGCCCCTGGTCTAACTTCATAGCTGGAGCTTTGGCTTCCTGGGCGTAAGGTGCAAGCAGTTAAGAGCAGGCACCCAGACAATCCACATCATCACAAGGTACAAAAGGCAGCCCAGCCAGGACTTGAGTCCTGCACAGAAGCAGCTCCTAAACACACCAAGCTCACGTGAGCACCTACTCCAGAAAACACACCACTGACTTGCTGCACCAGTCCCCATTAGCGCTGCTAACTTGCCCAGCTTTAGTGGTGAATCAGACTTACAGGTCAAACCAAAGCACTCTTTGTTCTACCTGTCTCTACCTCCATGGCTACTGAGAAATGTTCTCTTCACAGTTACCTGTTAAGAGCAGAACCTAAAAATGCAAAGGGATGCCCCAGCACTCTGATAGCAAACAGCAACTCCTCATGCAGTCTCAGCACACTGGCATGTGAGGAGGACCTGAGAAACATTCCTTCCTGGGAAGCCTGACTAGAAATATGTGCTTTGCAGTATCTCTGAGATGTAAGAGGGAAAAATATAATTAAAAGTCAAGTGGAAGGATTTCTTCATTTTGATTCAGTCCAAAAGTCATCTGAATTAATGCTTAAAGGAGTTAGGAAGGCTGATTGAGTATAATAGGTGGAGAGTCAGTTTCATTTGTCTTGGTGGAGACTGTTGACTGGCTTTAGCATGGTACTGCACATGCCAACAACCTGCAACATTGCTGTTAGCACAAGAGATGTCTCTTGCCACATGTTTTGGCTTAACATGGAAAGAGCCACATGGTCAGGACACAAATCTAGCATATCTCAAAAAAAAAAAAAGATCAGGTGACATAGAACATTTCCACATAGATGTAGCTGACACCTCTGCTGTGAAAAAATCCTGAATGTCAGCCTACCAATAAGGTATTTCAAATAAAAATGTCTCAGAGAAAGCAAAGGATCTCTGGGCTTTGGAAACTCTACACTCATAGCTTTACTACTCTCTCAAAATCCTCACGTCACTCTGGTCAGCACTCGATGTAAAATTTTGGGAAGCGAAAAAAAATATATAGTTACTTATTTCTGAGTGCACAATAAAAAGACCTCTGTGGAACTGAGAAATCTTTGTGATCTGGAATACTATGGAGTGGCAGAAAAAATTGCAGTTGAACACAGGAATTTTTTTTTCCCACGTGCTCAGCAGAAACACACTGGAGCAAAGTAAAGCCTCTAGCAATTGCCTCCCATGGAAGCAGTGAGACACAGCACAGTCACAGGGAGACAGGGCTGCAGGAGGGGGCTTTATTCAGATCAGGTGTGACTATGTTATGTTGAGTAGTTGAGACCATGTCAAAAGAATTTTTTCTCTATCCTTTTTCTGCCCCCTGTTCCTATGAGGTCAGGTTCTTTGGATCCCCTTGTTTTACATCCAGATACAGAAATACTGATGACTAATTTTAAACTAGTTCACTGTGACCAAATTTGCCCTTTCAGGTTGCTCAGCTCCCTATTTTTTTATGGTGTTTTCTTTTTTTTTTTTTCCTTTTGTTTTTGTACATTTCTGGCATATAAGTAGTTTGTATAAAAGCTCTGCAGTATTGTACATTACTAGTCCTGTGCTATCGCTTTTCATGTTGTGGCTGGTAGATACATTTGAAGTACACACTTGATCTGCATTACTTCTGTTCAATATTTTTGGTCTTTTCATTACAAATTGAGGTATTTCTGGATATTGTTTTCCTCAAAATAAAAGAATAGGAAGATTGATAGATCCATCCTTTCCCTCACCTGAGGCCACCCTGTGCCCATGCACTGGGGAGCATTTGCGGCTCCAGGAGCCTAGCATAAAACCAGGAACTGATGGTGCATGACAGGCAGGTGAGGAAATAGGAAGGAACCACTACTGAGGGCAGGCCAAGCCTGGATCCGGACTAGAGAGAGCAGAGGACTGTGGGACACCACAGGACACCGAGACACACGTAGTCTCACCGGAGTTGGGCACACACAGAGCCAAGGTCAGCAGCACAAGGAAGGTTTCGGCTCCAGGCCCTCCCTCGTACCTTCACAACTGACCAGCTGACATGGGTTTTCACAGACATTCTGAGTGTGACCTTCAGCAAGCACAAGTCAGGGCAAAGGAGAGGAGGCAGGCAAGACTCCAAGGAGAAAAATGGATATTTAAGGGGAGTTTTCTTCCACCAGGGACAGAATGACAAAAAATAACTGGATGTTTGCTTTAAAATAAAAAGAAGGATGACTGCAGCAGGCAGATCAGCAGAGACCAAGATCACCGTCTTTGTAGAGGAGACAGGGAGAGGAAGGTTTGCTATGGTGGAGAAAGGTCAGGCTGTGGATGCCCACAAAGTGCCTCTGCAAGGTACTCCCTTGAGTGTACAAAACATGCCAGAAGAAACCACAGTGGCAGCTCTGACACCCACACCAAGGATTTTCGTCATCCCTTCCCACTGTTAGAGCTGGTAAAGTATCACATTCCTTTAATTATTCTTTAATGTGGGACTCTGACATCTTCTTTTTGGTATTTGTTTACCTCACTTGATTTCTCTGAAGCACCTGTCCATCAACCAGTTGCTGGTAGTGGCTAATCCCAATTGAAGTAAATTTTTCCCAGTATAAAAGAAATACATAATAATAATAAACCCCCCCAAACTCTGAAACTTAAAACCAAGCCTATAATTTTAACATAAAATTGTTAAGTACATTTAAAGTAGCTGATAAGGTGATATAAAGCTGGGCAATATGACCACTACTGTAGAATTCACATTGGTTTTGAATCACAACTTATATTCAGGGGACCATAGATGACTGGAGATCAACAATTGCAATGAAATATTTATATTGCCATTTTGAAATTACATCCATTAGTGGGCCAGAGCAATTAAACACATTTTAAAGAACAAGAAATCTGTCAAAGTATGTGTATATATTTATATTTGCAGATACAGTCTGTAAGATTAGATTGAGTATAATTATTTTCTCTCAACAGTATATATAGATATACACTTCCTACATACATTTGTGAAAATGTCTTTGAAATGTATTCATTGAAGTTAATTATACAGGTCTAATAGTTCTCTTCATTTAATGCTATAAAATTAATGGCCCTTCATTTTTATCTCCAACGCAAATGATCATGTCATTTCCAACTGCATGCAGCTCTTTCTCTCATATGCTGAATATGATTAGTTTTCCTTTAGCAGAATTAGAGCACGTGATTCTCTAAGGTTAGGCAAGAGCAATGTCTCCTGGTGCTATTTCAGGGCTTCTGTTATGCTGCAGTAGTCTTAACAAACAGGATTTCAGAGATGCACACTGCAAAAATGTTAGAGAAGTGAGCTCTAAAGGCTGTGGCCCTTGGTGAGCACAGACAAAAACAACAATGGCAACTCATAAATCTCCAGAATCTTCACATGAGATTAGCTAGACATTAAAACAAACACTTGTAAAAACAAGAGGACTACAGTCACTTCTGAAAGTATAGGCTAAGTCATTTGGAAATACTTCCACAGAGCTCCAACTGAAGTGAATGTCTTGAACGATTTCAATGGGAGCCAGACAAAGCTTGTAACAGCCTCTTTTTTTAATCAATATTCTATATTTGCATAACAGAGACTTTCTCAAAAACCAGACAGGCATCACCTAATTTTCTAGAAGTTAGACATCTAAGCTCAAAGCCCAGAGACATGCGTGCTTACAGCATATATTCATTTTCCTCCATTTTGGTTGTCAATCAACTGCTTGTGCATGATGGTGACGGAGCACATATCTACCATTTGAGAGTGAAAAACAGACATAATTTTAAACGTGTTGTTAGCTTTCAGATATTCTGCTTGCAAACATGGCAGACAAATGCTGCAGTCATAAAAGTAATTTGTGATTGAATGATTTTAAGATATATTCTCTGTAGAAATGAACTCAGAGTGTTTTGTGTAAGTATTGGCAATCACAAAACATGTTCTTTCCTTCTTCAAGCAAGACTGGGGAACTTGAGAATACCATTTAAAATAATAAAATTGGAGAAAAAAAAGTTTTCTAAATTGTGCTTTGCAGGTATCACAGAACAATATTTTGCTTCTTTATCAAGCCAGGATGTCAAACACAAGTAGTTTGGGAACAGGGTATGCCTATTAGCCAGTGGTAAAGCAATGTTTTGTTTTGCAAGGGAATTTGGTTTTCTTTGCTTCCTCTCTAGCGCGCTTGAAGTGTCCTGTTGCTGTTGAGACCAGAGCTGGCCTGGCACTGATGACTGGACACACACCTGAAGCATTAAAAATCCTGATTAAAAGCTCCCATCACAGCTCCAGAGATATACTTGTGGAAGGCATCTGTCTGTAAATGCCAGATGCATTGTCAAGCATAAACACCAACTTTTGCATTCCAGGATATATACATGCCAAAATCCTTTATCTGCTTTTTCAGTTTTCTATTGCAATTTCTTGTGTATTAGGTTCAGACTTCTAGAAATTGAGATAGGTCACCTTAACAAGCTTTTGTTTGGATGAATGACATAATTCTTCCCTTATCTTCTCCTCTCTGCTTCTTAGATGTGTTTTGAACTATATATTTCCATGTACATATATAAGGCAACCCGGCTAGTAATTATGCTCTTAGAGTGTAAATGTAGTACAGTAACTACCTGGGTAGAAACAGAAGACAGTTCATGATGATGTATTTTAGGAGTGAAAAAGCCTGCTAAATCAGCAGCCCACCAGAATGGAGAGGTAATATAAGGCTAAATACCTAATTTTTATGTGGGTTTAATTCTTACGAAGAATCACGCCTTTGGATCTCACACCTCTGTACTTTTGGGAAGATAAGATTCAGATCTGTCCTCTGTAAAGCCCTTTGCAATGCCACACCATTGGCAAGGAACATGTATTTTTCTAGTGCAGCCAAGTTTTGTACTACCTACATCTGCATTGGAGTCTGTGTGGTGTGCTCTCAGAGGGCTGAGCTTCGTTTCACATTGCAGATTTATGAAAGTGGAAAAGCTACAAGCTGAACCAAAATGTTAAGGGCAGCAGATTTCATATAAGCCACACACAGCTGAGAATTTCCCTGGTTTTCACAGAGAATTGCACATTTCCTCTCTCACTTGGAAAGGCTGCAGGCCATCAGTGGATTTGAGAACAACTTTGCTTGGTGTGTGCAGTGTGTACCAAAATGAGCTCAGGAGAGCAGGAGAATGGTGGTGGAAGTGCTGCTGTGTACTGCTTGTATGACAGGACACAGGAATGTATCAGGTGCTGTTCCAGGGCACCCTTCTTAACTGAAAAGGAGATCTTACCAAAAAGTGTGATCTTGAGAATGACATTAACATCCTGTAGGGATGGCCTCAGGTCTAAAGTTCCAGGTCGCAGATCTGATTGGGATGTACTGCAAGGAAAGCAGTGGGGATCACTTCTGGATCTCTTTGTAGAGCCGGGAGAAGGGATGCCCAAATTAAAAAAAAAAAAANATAGTGGTGATGGAACAAGGGGAAAAAGCAAGGATCCCTTTCCAGCCTAATTTTAAAATCTGTTGGGGAGCTGCCATTTTGTATTAACATTGGACAAACCCATCTCTCTGATGCCTTTGTCCTTCATGCTCCCCACAGAACAGTCTCTAGTAAATTTCTAGGATTCAACTCCCAGGTGATCCTTCTTATCTCTATTCTTGTTTGGCTGTGGTGATGGTTATATGGAAAAACCCACAGATTTTGAATCATTTGTGACCAGCTCAGCCCTTTTGCAGTCTGTCTGCTGCTTGACTGTTGCTGCAATATCTACTAATGACAAACAGGAGTTCCCATGGGCTTAGAAATGTTTCAGCAGTAACAACCATAAGGTGCTACCCAGAGTAAATCTCTGTGCCACAGCCTGCAGCACTGCCCTTTAGAAAAGAAAAGATAGTCCAGAATATGAGGTGGCAGTGTCATTTTTTTATTGCTGTTGGACACTATCTTTGGAACTGTGTCCATCCAACAACATGGTCAATTTTAATGACACAGATGGTTTAATTTTATCTTGCACCTTCAAAATAATGTGAACAAATCTGTGATGAACGAAGCCCCAGTCTGTGGAGCATGTTTCTATACAGACTTGCAGCTCTATCGCAAGAGCAACTCTAGACCTGCTCTGCGTCGTGGTGCTACTCTCTGGGCAGCCATTGGGAAGCCTGGGAGAGTCACACTACCATGGAATGAGCCTCGACTCAGGGTGTTGATGGGCCTATGCCCTCTCTGTTCTCCCCGAGGCTTCAATTACAGATTTGACTAAAGAAAGGGAGTTATGACTGATGTTACTTGGTGTTGCTGCTTTTGCTCATCCTGAATTTTGGTGGTCAACATGCTTGAGTCTGTAATAAGAAAAATCCTCTCCTACCAGCTCATTCTGTTTGGTGTCCTGAAGATCTCCCACCATGAATGGTCAGCAAGCTCCAGGGGGAAGAGTGGGGCAGAGAGCCCTGTCGGGTGATGCACCGACAGATAGGTTCATAAGTGAAGTTTTGTCTTTGGCTACAAGTCACAATGACCCCAGGAGCACTCCTTTGTCATTTGCAGCTCTCAGTCTCAGGAGTCCTTATTGAATTTATCAGAAGATTGCAGTAATTTGAACAATAGCTATAAGAGTTATTGAAGTGGGCCAGCTAAATGAAACAGCAGTCTTTGAAACTATTTTAAAAAACCACTCTTCTCTCAGATGAGTTCTAGCAAAGAACTATGTCCACTGAAATCATGGGGAATTATCTGCCACTAAATCAAAGGAAAGCTGTTTTAACAAGATGACTATGTCAGTCCATCTTTTCTTACTGCCTGTCGGGTATGTCAGTGGTGTCAAAAAACCTGGGTCATTTCTTATTTCTTGCAAGATTAGTCCCTGTACAGCAATGGTAGTGCAGGAGTGGAAACTCTCTCCTGAGCAGGGCCTGCCCACTTCTGCTAGCAGCAAAGTTTTTGAGAAAATCTGCATTTATTTACATACTTTCCAGTAGCAGTAACCATCACATCATTCTATAATTACGCAGCAACCAAACTCCAAACAGGGAGTTTAAATGAAATTAATTTCTGAAGTGCCATATTGGTAAAATCAAAGTATCTACAGTATCATTTTGATGGTTATAAATTCCTTGGAGGGAGGTAAGGCATGCCTACTACCCATTTACTACTTGCTGCTTGCCAGTCTGTCAAAAGCAATTGGAGAGGCAAATTGTTTTCAACATTATCTTTTCCTGTGCAGGTGTCCTCTTTCCTAATTTTTACCTGAGAAATCTGCATGCTGACCTCTGTTACAAGATGCCTCACATCTAATTGAACATCTGTACTAGCCAAGTGCTGGTCAGAAGACATGACCCTCAATCCTGAATCCCTGAATCCCAGAATTCCAGAATCAGAGAATCACTAGGGTTGGAAAGGACCCCTGGAGACCATCTTGTCCAACTCCACTGCCAAGGAAGGGTCACCCAGAGCAGGTGACACAGGAATATGTCCAGGTGGGTTTTGAGTGTCTCCAGAGAGGGAGACTCCAGAGCCTCCCTGGGCAGCCTGTTCCAGTGCTGTGCCACCCTCAACATAAAGAAGTTCTTCCTCAAGCTGAGGTAGAACTTCCTGTGTTTTATTTTATGACCATTGTTCCTCATCCAGCAACTGGGCACCACTGAAGAGAGTCTGGTACCACCCTCTTGGCACCCGCCTTTGAGATATTTATATGCATTGATGAGATCCCATCTCAGTCTTCTCTTCTCTAGACTAAACAGGCCCAGCTCTCTCAGTCTCTCCTCATAAGAGAGATGCTCCAGACCCCTCATCATCTTTGTGACCCTTCACTGGACACTCTCCAGGAGCTCCATTTCTCTCATGTACTGAGGAGCCCAGAACTGGACACAGCACTCCAGATGTGGCCTCACCAGGGCCCAGTAGAGGGGGAGGATCAGCTCCCTTGACCTGCTGGCCAGCATCCTGGGATGTACTCAGGATCCCACTGGGCCTCCTGGCCACAAGGACACGCTGCCGGCTCATTGTCACCTTGTGATCCACTGAGACTCCCAGGTCCTTCTCTGCAGAGCTGCTCTTTAGTGGGGCAGCCCCAGCCTGTGCTGGTACTTGGGGTTATTCCTCCCCAGGGGCAGGACCCTGCACTTGCCCTTGTTGAACCTCATTAGGGTTCTCTCTGCTCAGCTTTTCAGCCTACCAAGGTCCTCCTGAATAGCAGCTTTCTCCAGTTGCTGGGCACCCCTCCAGTTCCCCATGATTTTTCAAAGATGATGGAGGGTGGCTTACCAACAACATCTGCCAGCTCCCTCAGCACACGCGGGTGTATCCCATCAGGACCCATGGATTTATGGGTGTTAAGTGTGCTCAGCTGATATTTCACCCAGCCCTCCATAACCAAGGGGAAGTCCTCCTTTCTCCAGCCTCCCACTCTTACCTCCAAAATCTGGATTCCCTGAGGACTGACCTCAGCCGTAACGACTGAGGCAAAGAAGGCATTCAGCAATTCTGTCTCTTCTGTCACCACGACATCCGTCTGATTCAGCAGTGGCACCACATTTTCCCTATGATTCCTTTTGCTGTTGATGCACTTTTACAAGCCCTTCTTATCCATGATATCCCTTGCCAGACTCAATTCCAAGCAGGCCTTGTCCTTCCTTTTCACATCCCTTCATACTGGCGATGTTCCTATAGCCCTCCCATGTGACCTGTTCCTTTTTCCACATCCCATAAATTTCTTTCTTCCAACTGGGATTAACTAGAAACTCCCTGCTCATCCATACAGGCCTCTTGCCCATGAACATTTTCTGTTTCATGGGAATACACTGGTCTTGAGCTTGGCGGAAGTGATGCTTGAGTGACCAAGTCTCTTGGACTCCCTTATCTTCTAGAGTCCTAAATGATGGAGTTTCTCTAAGCAGGTCTTTGAAGAGGTTAAAGTTAGTTCTCTGGGAGTTCAGGGTTCTAGTCCTGCTTACTGCTTTGCTTCCTCCATGCAGGTTCCATAATTCTACCATCTCATGGTCACTGCAGTCAGGTCTGCTCCCAACATTCATACCTTTAACCAGTCCCTCCTGGTTTGTTAGTACAAGGTCCAGAAATACACCTTTCCTTGTTGGTTCCTCCACCGCTTACATCAAAAAGTTATCTTCAGTGATCTGCAGGAACTTCTTGGATGGTATGTGCTGAGTCGTGTTGTCTGTCCAACAAATATCAGGGTGGCTGAAGTTCCCCATGAGAACCAGGGTCTGTGATTGTGAGGTTACTTCCAGCTGCCCACAGAAAGCCCCATCAACTTCCTCCTGATCAGGTGGCCTGTAGCAAATACTCACAATAGTGTCACCCGTATCAGCCTGTCACTTAATTCTTACCCATAAACGCTCAACTCATTCGTCCACCCTTGAGGAGAGCTTGATACATTTCAGTTGCTCTCTCACACCAAGAGCAACTCCACAACCACACCTCACTGACCTGTCCTTTCTAAAAAGTACCTAGCTGTCCATGACAACGTTCTAATCATGTGAGCTATCCCACTATGTNGTTCCCCATGAGAACCAGGGTCTGTGATTGTGAGGTTACTTCCAGCTGCCCACAGAAAGCCCCATCAACTTCCTCCTGATCAGGTGGCCTGTAGCAAATACTCACAATAGTGTCACCCGTATCAGCCTGTCACTTAATTCTTACCCATAAACGCTCAACTCATTCGTCCACCCTTGAGGAGAGCTTGATACATTTCAGTTGCTCTCTCACACCAAGAGCAACTCCACAACCACACCTCACTGACCTGTCCTTTCTAAAAAGTACCTAGCTGTCCATGACAACGTTCTAATCATGTGAGCTATCCCACTATGTCTCATAATTGCCCCTCATCGTGGCCCTGCGACCGCACATAGAGGTTTCTAGTTCTTGCTGTTTATTCCCCGTGCTGTGTGCATTTGTGTACAGGCCCTTCAGAGAGGTAATCAAGCATCCAGCTTCCCTTGAAAGGGTTTAAGAGGATTCATATAACCATGAGCACCCTTGAAGTGGCTAACCCTATGATTCTCATCTTGAGATGCAGTCAAGGAACATCTGTCACCACACTGGTTGGTATGACCTACTGCCCAGCAGGAAGCAATGGCACAAGCATTGCNCCTAGCTGTCCATGACAACGTTCTAATCATGTGAGCTATCCCACTATGTCTCATAATTGCCCCTCATCGTGGCCCTGCGACCGCACATAGAGGTTTCTAGTTCTTGCTGTTTATTCCCCGTGCTGTGTGCATTTGTGTACAGGCCCTTCAGAGAGGTAATCAAGCATCCAGCTTCCCTTGAAAGGGTTTAAGAGGATTCATATAACCATGAGCACCCTTGAAGTGGCTAACCCTATGATTCTCATCTTGAGATGCAGTCAAGGAACATCTGTCACCACACTGGTTGGTATGACCTACTGCCCAGCAGGAAGCAATGGCACAAGCATTGCCACTTCGGACCTCATCCCCTGAGTCCTTCATTTTAAAGCCTGTCTCACCAAACTGACCAGCCTGCTGCCAAAAATTCTCTTGTCCTTTTTAGACAGAATGATCCCATCCTTCCCTATCGGGCTACAATTATTAAAGCACAATCCATTGTCATAAAAGCCAAAACCTTCCTTACAGCACCAGCCAGATGTTGATCTGCACTATGTGCCTGCTTCTGGCTTCTTTTCTAACTTGAAAAAATAGCCAGACATTGACCATGTAAGATATTGTTCTGAGGAGATTGACATATTCTTTATATTACACTGGAGAAAAATATTAACAACACTTGTCTTGCTCTGACCAACATTTTCTTCTCTTTGTGGGAGCATTTCATCCAGTAAAAATGGGAAAGGAATAAAAAGATGTGCTNTAGACAGAATGATCCCATCCTTCCCTATCGGGCTACAATTATTAAAGCACAATCCATTGTCATAAAAGCCAAAACCTTCCTTACAGCACCAGCCAGATGTTGATCTGCACTATGTGCCTGCTTCTGGCTTCTTTTCTAACTTGAAAAAATAGCCAGACATTGACCATGTAAGATATTGTTCTGAGGAGATTGACATATTCTTTATATTACACTGGAGAAAAATATTAACAACACTTGTCTTGCTCTGACCAACATTTTCTTCTCTTTGTGGGAGCATTTCATCCAGTAAAAATGGGAAAGGAATAAAAAGATGTGCTAAAATGTAAAGTAAAAGCAAACATAGCTTTACAACTATTAGGTCTGTGAATTTTATTTATTCATAGTGGTAAAAACAGCACTTCCCTGGCCCACATTCACAGCACTCTATCCTTGAAGACAAAGAATCATTTTACCTGGTTGAGTTCTATTACTTCATGCTACTACCCAAACAGTGCCTGGCTCCCACTTTCTTCATGTGTATCGCTTGGGTCATGTTTGCTAGTTGGAGGTCTTTCTAAAAAGGCTTTTCCCCTCCTAAAATAGTTGTTTTAAAATTTGAGTATTGTTTACACTTTTAAATGTGTAAGTATCTTAGTAAGCATAGAGACATATATCTGTGTAATGTGATCTATGTTTATCTCCTAAGGCTGTACATACATTCCTTTCACTTAACTGTTCTTCTGGCCCAGCAGGCTCCCTTACCCATACCAAAAGACAGACTATTAGTGGTAGCTTTCAGATGCACTCCCCAGCTAGAAAACAAAGCAAATAGAGAGGATTGGGGGTTTTGGTCTGTATGGTGTTTTCAGGATGGGAAGTGTGTCCAACAGGCAGCCCAAGCAGGGCTGCTGCTGGCTGAGAGACTTTGCAGCCTGCAACAGAGATGCTCTGCCTCCAGTCCTGGAGTTGTGGGATCTCCTTGCTGTGCCCAACCAACTCTCAATTTCCCATCTCTAGGTCTAACCTGAGGCAGACTGTCCCTCCTGTGCTTTACTTTGAAAAATCAATAGTTTTGAGAAACATGGGTATAAGCAGACTCTCTCTTTTTTTTCTTTTTCCTTTTTTTTTTTTTTTGTATTAGTGTTTATTTTCTGAATTGATACTGCAGTCCAAAAGGAACATGAGGTTGAAATGACAGAGGAGTGTAGAGAGAAACTAACCATGATGGTGTGAAAAAACTTCCTATAATTTCAGGACTAAAGGTTACTTGAATAAGTTAAAAATATCTATGTAGAAAAGAGTCATCACCTATAGATCCCTTTACAGTCTCATTTACACCATTGGCATCACTGGTGTCAGCTTTCTGGGATTTGTACCATTTCCAGGAGAGCTCACCCTTCCATTCATGTGCTGAGCAGCTGATGGTGCAGCGGTGGCCTGCTCCTGGCCCAGGGTTTTATAGCTGGACCAGAGGTCCCATGCACCTTTTGTGTGCATATCAGCCTTCACCCCTCAGTTCTGGCTGCGTGTTGCTGTCTGGAACAATAGTTTTGCCAGATCCACCACTTCTCAAAGTATTCAAAGATTAGGAACTCCACTTCTTGTGGGTTTCTCTGGGTGTTGGCCAACAACATAGATATCTTTATACCATAGGCTGCAAGTAAAGCAACACTAGGCTCTTTTTTGTGTTTACTGATCTAGCTACCCACATGCCAAGACACTCACCTGAGGTATATTTTCCTATCTCATTTTCCTTAGTGCCAGCCCTGTTTTTCTGCAATGTCCTCCCCCTGCCACCAGCCAGACTCCCGTGACACCTACCATTAGCCTCTCCTGTCCAAAGAGCTGCTCAACCAGGAGCAGTTTCCTTCAAACCAACTCACACAGTATTCCTTGAAAAGGTGACACTGATATCCACAGAGATAGGTTTCTACTGTGAAATTCTGACATCCAAATGAGTTTAAAATTTCTTTCTCTGCTGCCATCTCAGTGACTGTGCAAGTTGTGACTGAAGCAGTAATTGACAGGTTTTGGCAAGTGCAGCTTTTGAGTAACTGTTGAGGATGCAGATGCCTAGAATAACTATATAAAACAATAAATATAAAACAGTTTGAAGTGGAATCAAATGACTCATACTAATCTTTCATAAGAAGAGATTAAAAATGTCCATTTTTGCAGAATTTTTTTCATCTTACAAAGAGGGAACATGCAGATCCTTGCATGTCATACTTGGGCATCGTTTAGCAGTGAAATCATCTGTGTGCAGTAGGGATATGTGTGCATAACTGATGGCAGTATTCAGGCTTATGTCTCCAATCTCATTGAAAATTGTGTTAATTTAAAAATAAAACAAGGCTTTGGGAATTTTTCAGGGTCCTATTAATTAATTTCAAAAGTTCCATTAATTTGATGGAAGAAAGGCTGTACACTGTAATCATCTGCCAGCTGGTGATTTAGAATTTTAAGTAGATTTAGGAACATAGTCTCAGCCTCTGGCTTCTTTGCTTTACAGAGCAAGCAGAGAGTCTACAGTGGCCTCCAAAGATGCTGAGACATATCAGATTGGATGTTCTCCACCAGTTTCCCACTTGTGTCCTAGCCTTGCAATGAAAAGGGCACACCAGATTTCCCTGGTGGATACTCCAGCATCGGGTCAGCATGACAAAACATCTTTCAGGACAGTCCATAGAGTGCTGTAAACCACATCTCTCTGTTTTGGCTCCAGGAAAGGCAAATCATGGGGAAGGAGGTCAACAAGATATTCTCAGCTTGTTGGTGTCTGCTCAGCTGCCAGAGCAACACCTTTATTTGGCTGGGGACCCATTCTCACAAGGATTTCTTACGAAGTGGCACTCTGAGAACAACATAGCTGGCTGCCAAATTTGTCGCATCCCATTGGGTCCTAGATATGATTTGCTCAATGTGCAAATAAAAGAATCTTCCCTAAGTCCTGACCTTGAAGACTCAAGTGAATTTGACAGCCAGTCTGGGTTGTTTTTCCTTTTCTCTGCTAATGATATGTGAAAGTGGGAATTCAGAAGTCTCCACAGAAATGCTGTTTTACATATTTCACTTTTCTTCTTTATTTAGAGACATGGCCAAACATTGGATTTTAGTGAGAAGCTGGCTGTGCTCTGGAAGTCACCAGCACCAGGGACCAGGACTTTGTCAATTGCATGAACAAGGGAGGACAGAGCTGTGACTGGTAATGCTTGCAGTCCCACTCCTGATGAACTCAACAAGCAAACCACTGCCATGCCAGGACCAGCACAGAGAGGAGAATGGAACAGTTGCTATGTGGATCTAAGATGAACTGACACCAGTGCCAGGATATGAGACACGAAGCAGCAAAAGCAGCAGAAAGGGACAGGGTTGTGACTGTAGAGGAGGAAGTGGACACCCACAGTTGTGTGAAACCTTGAAGTCATAGAATCACAGAACACTTTAGTTTGAAAGGGATCTTTAAAGGATGTCTAGTCCAGCCCCCCTGCAACAGACTTCTTCTATTATGGGATATCTTCAAGTACCTGGGGTGGTTCAGAGTCCCTTCCAACATGACCTTGAATGAGCCCTAGGAACTGGGCATTTACCTGGGCAGCCTGTTCCAACGTTTCACCACCCTCATTGTANCTTACTGGAATTTTCTCTTTTCAGACTAAACAGCCCCAACTCTCTCAGTCCTTCTCCATAGGAGAGGTGTTTCAGCCCTCTGATTATTTTGGCCTCCTTTGGACTTGCTCCTTCCTGTGCTGAGGACCACAGAGCTGGATGCAAGACTCCAGGTGGGATCTCACCAGAGCAGAGCAGAGGGACAGAATCCCCTCCCT
>VWZW01003166.1:97468-140989 GCA_013397115.1 Edolisoma coerulescens
GTCATCTGCAAATTTGCTGAGGGTGCACTCGACCTCACTGGTGAAAATATTAAACAGTACTGGTCCCAGTAACACTACTTGTCACTAATCTTCATTTGAATACTGAACTATTTTTCACAACTCTCTGGCTCTGTCCATGCATCCAATTCCTTATCCACCAAACAATCTGCCAATGAAATCTGTATCCATCCAATTTGGAGTTAAGGATGTTGGGGGGGGACCATGTCAAAGACATTAAAAAAATCCAGATAAACATCATTCATAGCTTTTCTCTTGTCCACTCATGCAGACATTGCACCAGTGATGTTCANCACTGGTGAAAATATTAAACAGTACTGGTCCCAGTAACACTACTTGTCACTAATCTTCATTTGAATACTGAACTATTTTTCACAACTCTCTGGCTCTGTCCATGCATCCAATTCCTTATCCACCAAACAATCTGCCAATGAAATCTGTATCCATCCAATTTGGAGTTAAGGATGTTGGGGGGGGACCATGTCAAAGACATTAAAAAAATCCAGATAAACATCATTCATAGCTTTTCTCTTNCAGATTTTGTAGTCAGTAGGCTCCTCTTGATCAGGCGGCCTGTAATAGGCACAATCCAAAAGGTTCCCTTTGTTACCTCATTCTCTGATTCTCACCCAAAAATTCTCAAGCTGTTTGTGGCTGCTCTTCAGAGAGAGCCCTTCACATTCCATTCATTTCTTGATGCAGAGGGCAACCCACAGAGGGCCTTGCCTGTTCCTTCTGAACAGCCTGTAGCCATAAATAGCTACACTCCAGTCATGGGATTCATCCCACCAGCTTTCAGAGATGGCAACAAGTTCATAGCCTTTTAGCAGCACAGAATCCTCCAGCTCCTCCTGTTTGTTGCCCACACTGCACCCATCGGTGTAGGGGCACTTCAGCTGCACTGTCATCTATGTTGCCTTTTTAGAGGAATGCTCTTTAACTCTGAGATTTTTCACCAGTGTTCACCTGNCTGCCTCCATCCTTGATGTCACCCATCAGCTCACTTGCACTGGTGACCATCAGCTCCAGTAACAGATCCCCTCTGTCACGCCTGTCCATTTCCTGGCTTAAGAAGTTGTTCTCCACACACTCCGGCAGTGCCCTGGATTGACTACAGCTCACCAGAGATGTTGGGGGTTGAAGTCCCCCAGCGGAACAAGGGCCTGCGAGCACAATGCCTCCCACAGCTGGAGCAAGCAGATTTTGTAGTCAGTAGGCTCCTCTTGATCAGGCGGCCTGTAATAGGCACAATCCAAAAGGTTCCCTTTGTTACCTCATTCTCTGATTCTCACCCAAAAATTCTCAAGCTGTTTGTGGCTGCTCTTCAGAGAGAGCCCTTCACATTCCATTCATTTCTTGATGCAGAGGGCAACCCACAGAGGGCCTTGCCTGTTCCTTCTGAACAGCCTGTAGCCATAAATAGCTACACTCCAGTCATGGGATTCATCCCACCAGCTTTCAGAGATGGCAACAAGTTCATAGCCTTTTAGCAGCACAGAATCCTCCAGCTCCTCCTGTTTGTTGCCCACACTGCACCCATCGGTGTAGGGGCACTTCAGCTGCACTGTCATCTATGTTGCCTTTTTAGAGGAATGCTCTTTAACTCTGAGATTTTTCACCAGTGTTCACCTGTAGGCTTCTATTTCCTCAGGAGCCCTTGGGTCATCTCTGTAAGACTATTATTTTCTTCTAAAATAGGGTGTCTTTACCAAAGTGTCAATGTTATCTATGATATATCACGGACATCTTGGCAAATCTTTGCAATTAAGATGTTAAGATGAGTTGTACCTTAAAAATGAAGAATGGTCCAATAGATAGTTTTCCAGATGAAGAGGACTTCTGGCTGCTGTCTATGACCTAGAATATTTAACTCAAGATTCTTGAATTTTCCAGTCATCGGCTTTGGAGTGCCCATTAGATTATTAGTTATGCAGAGGGCACAGATCCAGTTTGGTGACATGCCACCATCACTCAATAAATATAAAATAAAAATATTGTTTTTACATTTATCTTTAAAATACCTGCTTAATCAATTACAATGAACAAAGTGAGTACCTAACGAATTACACTGGAGTCCATTCATTTTAACACTTGTCAGCTAACTCTGAAGCAGTATCACCAAAACCAATTCATCAGCTGTATGGGTATTCCTCATTTAGGCAGCTTGGTAAGAGGATGGACAGCACAGAGAGAGAGGTGCATCAATTTCACTAAGTGAGATGCATTAAATAATGACAATACCTGTTGTACTGCATTCAGAGGAGGTGTGTCACTGCCTTCCAAGATAACATCGCCATAACAAAATCAGTATGTCTTTGTCTCTTATGCCAGACATCAGAATCTAGGCACTTAAAGTTATATGTTTCCTCTGAAATCAGTGAAGGCACAAGGACACTAGATTGAGGAGAATCAGCACCCTAAAAAGTTTATGGTTGTAGGAAACAGAAGGGAAATCCCAGAGTGGAACAAATAATTCAAAGAGAAGATTTCAGCTTACCCCAGTCTGGACCAAGTCCATTGCTTTTCCCTGTCTTTGTGCCATTTCCCTGTGCAGAAATCCCTTGGAGCAACAGGTTGAGCATCGGAGACAGGCATGATCAGAACAGAGCATGAAGAGCTCCTGAACAGGATTATGAGCTCCAGCTAGCTCAGACCAAAGCTGGTTAAATAGCTCCCCACACCTTCCTCCTTCAGCTGCCACTAACAGTAATACTTAATAAAAGACGTTATTAGCAATCCTCCTCAGGATTGCAGTCGTTGCAGAGCTTCCCCAAAAACTCCCCTGTGCTCTAAATTCACCTCATCCCCTAAGCACTGCTGGGTGCTTAGGGCTTCTTTCCTCCAGAATAGAGCTGAGAGCTCTAAACAGAAAATAGAAGGAAAACTGTTGTGTTCAGCTAAATTTAAAAATTAAAGTACAAAAGGCCAGGAAATTTCTTGATTACTTGGTTTATTCAAAGGTCGGTGCATCTGGGTTATTTCTTATCCTGAGTAAATGTAGTATATTTTCAAACATTTGTCTTTACACCATAAAGGAAGCAGCATCTGTTAAGGCACAGAGTGGTTTAAAAAATATACCTGTGTTACTGGGGAAACAGGACCTTTATAGGAAAGAAAATTGTGCCTTCTAACTATCATAACTAATAAAGCCAGAGAAAGCTCTATACCTCCATTAATTTAGGTTGGTCCCTTAGTTTCAATATTATTAATTACACAAATTATTGTACACCAGTTTAGTGGCAAGTCTTTCTCTCTTATTCTTTGAGTGAACTCATTCTTTTGCAATTTCCCACTGGAGATCCAAAGTCAGGCTTTGAATGCAAATAGTCACCATGGGCAGCTTCTGCAAAAACAGAATAAAGTTATTCAAAGGAACTACTGGCTTCATTTTGATCTGCTTGTTCATCTCCTCCCAGGAAGAAAATTGGAAGACACTTAAAGTTGCATTTAAATTACACCCAATGCTAGGGTTCTGACTTGTGCATATTGGACAGAAAATAAAAGGGTTAATTTAGTCCCCTAATCTATTGTTATAAGCCTAATTATTTTACATGTCTTCATTTCATTAATGAATTGCCATTTTTTCCATGCATCTCCTTCCCCATTGCTTTTGTTTAAACCTCCTGGTGGGAAGGGATAGATTAATTTTGTTGTGCCTTAATGAAACTGTATGCTACATTAGATTTAAGCATTTGGCATGCCAACATCACCATTATGCATAATGAATTACTTTCTGTGAGTCCCAAACTAACACAGATCTTCAGTGTTCCTCTGTAGATATCGCAACTGCACAGCTGCCAGCTACTATTACCTTGAACTTACATGGAAACCTAGAGCTTGACACAAGAAGGCTTTGGAAATGTTTCCTTAAAGAAATGGTAATTTCCTTTAAAAAATGCAAACATTTTCCAGAGAAGATGTGGAAAGCTCATCAAGCTTTGCTGTTATCTACCATTAACTGTGTTTGATGTGTATATGCATGTGGGTAGGTGCATGTCCCAGGTCTACATGCAGAACCCCCAGTGAGGCAGCGTGTGCTTCACGTCAGGACCAGACAAGCTTCCTCTCCTCTGAGCAGTTGGCCTGTGAGTATGGAGAGTAATAGTTGTCTCAGCTGCTGAAGCTTTCCACGTGTGAACCCTTTGCCTCAATAGTCAGTCTGAGGACCCTGACAGGATTTCTCTCGCACACCTTAATGCCAGTGGAGTGACACAGGGAAATAATTGATTAAACGTGAAAAAAAAGCTTCTTTCTCCCAGGTCCGGTGTCCGGTCATGTTTGGTTTCTTTGTCGTTCATCAGAGGTGCTCAGCCAGTTCATCAGCAGGACACCATATGCAGTTCTTCAAGAGTCAGGCACTTGGAGGCTTCTTTCACCACTTCTGCAGTCACCTGGTTAAACCTTAGGACATGGGGATCCCAGATGTGATCTGCCACAGCAGGGCCCTTGCCAAGAAGCATGATGGTTGAGTTATCCAAGGAGAGGAGAACTAAATGTGGAACATGCACCTCATTCCAGCACCAGTTAAAGTCTGGCCACTGCAGCTCAACCTAAATCACTCCTGTCATCCCATCTATCCAGGACATCTCACAGTTACAAAAGTTGTTTGTCCAGGAGTAACAGAAGTTGTTCAAACCAAGAGACAAATGTGGCATACATCAGTATCTGTCTGATAGCGGGTAATTGGTCAATGTGCCCTGAAGAGCCTATACTGGCAACATCTGCCTCTTTTGTCTCTTCACCTCCACCACCACCCATCGTCAGCCTCCTTGTACCCAGCTCTGAACACTCAGCTCTGTCTCTTTCACATGCCCCCTCTGAGCTCTCCTGTCTTTGCTGGACACAACAAAATTAACCCTGCAGCAACACTGGACTCTCAGGTAGAGACACAGAACTCTGAAGTGTTGCCTGTATCTTTTCCATGCCAGTACAGCTGTTATGAACACCAATGTGTGTGCTAAGCTAAGCAAGGTTTTCAGACAAAATCTGACATTAGGCAAAACAAAGCACAGGGGAAGCCAGTTCTGTGAACCCTTAACTTATCAGTGTTCAGAACTCATCAATGAAAGCTAGGAATATTTTGTGCATATTCCCTGCAATTTTTAATTACAGACACTGAAACTAATGAGTGCAGTATTAGAGTACAAGCAGGGACACTGACTACAAAACTAAATTCAACTTGTGGAGATCTACTCTTTTTTTGTTCAAATGTCCGTGAAAATTACAAATAAAACTGCTTGGCAACACCAAGACAATCCAAATACTTTTTCAGCTGGCAAGGTTCTTTTCTAATGCATTCTTTGTTTGCCAATGGAAGATATTAATGACAAGGACTGTACCTGAAGAGAATTAACGCACAAAATCTTCATTAAAGTTATATTAAGGTCTACATTGTAAAGTTGTATTTATTTTAGGTCTTTGTGAATGCAAAGAAATTTATTGTCAAGTCTGAGTGTCTCAGCTGACACTCTCTACTTACACTGGACTGCTCTGTCACTGAGGATCTGGAGATAGGTAATTTCAGGACCCTCTGTTAGTGTATTAATACGGCTCAGGACCAAACAACCAGTTGCCTGCTACTTTTCCTGATCTGAAGAGAGGTCTGCTAATCTTCCTGCAGCTCCATATTGTTGTGTCTGATGCAATGACTCAAGAAGCTAACTCATGCATTTGTGAAACTTTGCACCACCGTTACAACTGCTGTAAATTTTATCTTCAGCTTTAAGGAGACGTTGGTGCCGGATGAAGAACAGTGAGACATGAACTTCTGCAACCTCAGTGTCAGCAGAAGGACTTGGCACTGCTCCTGGTTTAGCATCCCTTATCCTCAGAAGCTGTAGAGGAAGTTGGTGAGCATCCAGTGAGCGCTGACTGGCTGTGCAGATGTGCCAGGATGCGGAGGTTTGAATGCAAAATGCTGGTGTAACAGCCCAGCTGAATGAAGTTCTTAGTCTAAAATGCAGACATCACCAGGTTTTACTTCAAGTTAGGGACTGTTCCTCTGGAGAAAAATAACAATAGCTTAATTTCCAAGGCCCATCCAGTGAGAGTAATGGTCTCAGAGCTTCCAGGAAGACCCTAGATGCCACACAGAGGAGCACCTAGGTGTTTATGCTGCACGCAGAGCAGTCCCAAGAGACACACAGAACATATGCTGATTCCTAGAGGTGATCAGCTGTAGGGGAGCCAAGAGTAATGCTGGGTGTCAGGATACCTTGGTTATTCTCAGTCTAGTGATTGGATTTAGAGTTGCAGATTGTGTAATCGGGAATTTCAATTTGGCATGCAGAGAGAACTGACTTAGATATGTCACTTTGGAGACTGGAGTTCTCTTCCCTGGCAGAAGAATGAAAAGCCTAGCTCAGTAATGGCCATGGTGCCTTGTGGAAATATTAGCAACAGTCTTTGGAAGAGATACTCTTAGAAATTCTGGCTTTCAACCCAATACTTGTTTCCTTTGGTTACAGGGTGCCTTAAACAGGGACGTTTTCCTCTCACATTTTGCCTTATCTGCAACAGGCACAGGAAGAGGTGTGGCATGTGTCTCCCTATGAATTAAGGACTTGCACTGTACTAAAAAAAATGCAAAATGTAGCCCACTGCGTCACTGAGATGAGACTGTCAGTTTATGGATTTTGGGCCTCCTTCATATCACTCAATCCAACTTGCTTCATGGTGCAGTATTATTTGTGGAGCAGCAAATCCCACACACAGGCCATGAGGAGGTTTTGGAGTGACTGACTGTTTACCTGCCTCACTGGTTTCTATAAAACAGTGTCAGCAAGGTTCAGGAGTCCCATATTTCTGGCCAGATGTTGTCACTGAGCATCAGCTTCTTACAGAGACCTGAAGTGAGAACTGCTTGAAACAGAGGCAATGCCAATGAGAGTGCTGGTAGCACATGACTCCAGGGGTTGGGCTCTTGCAGGCCTCACACAGAGACTTTTAGCAGCATCACTACTTAGTTGCTGTCACCTAGAGGGACAAACGGGCACAGTCTGGTGTCCAGGCAGTACAGGGCCCCTGAGTCAGCTTCCCAAACCCCACCAGCTCTTCACTTCACCTTGCCCCCAATGTCAGTGTGCAGGTGAGCTGGAGAGAACAAGACTGCCTTGTAAAAACAGTCATGTTTGTGTTACCCACACAGTCTGACTGCCCCCAATCTGCCCCAGATCTGCCATTTCTCTTCTGCTGTAACTCAGTCACCCCAGAACTGTTATTGTACTGAACCATGGACCACCATCATATCTGGCTTCAATCCACAGCCGATAATGAGTGGAATGAACACACTCCATCTACTTGTTTGTGTCACACTGGCAACATACAGATACTGTATTAGAGGATAAAGATAGCCAATAGTAAAATGCAGATGGTGAAGCACTTTTGTCCAGTCATCTAAGATGCTCTACGTACTGTCAACAAGAGGATCATCCACTGTATCCCAAATAGTTAGATTAAGGGAGATAGGAAGATCTCTGAACTTTGACCTTGGGGGTATGCAAACCAGGGGTAGTTTTATTTCATTTCCCCAGCATCACTTTTTTTTAAACTCATGCTCAGTGTTTTGAAAACTGGAAATAAAGTCTTTTGTTTGAATTTTACATGTATTGAATTGAGTCAGCATGCCTTTTACACAGCTGAATAAAATAAAGCTATTCCTCCTTCAAACCAATGTGGCAAGCCTAAAAGCAGGAGATTAGGACACCTTATAAGTGTTCTGGTGTTCTAAATGCATGCAGTAAGTGAAGGAGGTGGTCCATCTTGCCTTCCCTGCCTCTCACATGTGTTCCTACTGTCTCTCTTGCACCAGATTTTGAAATCACATTGTTGACAAGTGTGTCAGACTAGTCTGCTGACTAAGTGGACAGCCACTTACAAAAATAAAATACATGTTTTCCTCTAGATGTGCTATGCTGGGTAAAATGTGGCCAACCTTACACAGGTGCAGCCCAGTTGTACTGGGGACCTAAGGATTTTTGGGGTAACTCTAATCAAGAACCATGAAAGTATTCTGTCTACATCCAAAAGACAAAGCTTCAGAGCTGCTCAACTCCCAGAATTTTGCTCAGAATACTGAGCTACAAAACCACTTTTAAGTATTCTAATTTATGGTCAGGAACAGCCCTTTAAAGATCAACTATGTGCTTTAAACACATGGAAGATTTTTCTTCTGGAGTAATATTTCTCTTAACTAGCACAAAATTTAGCAAAGAGCCAGAGTAAATCTTTTTCAAAAACATTAAAACATTGACACTTATTTATCCCAAGGACCATAGCCAGAGCCATGTTCCTATATTCACACAGGTCAATTGTGCAAAACAAAAATATTTCTTAAAATTCTTAGAACACACTAAGTAGACTACCATGCTTCCTTTTTACCAATATTTGGTGCATGAATACAAAAGATGCTTGGAAGGAATTCCAAGAATGAATGAAAAGTCCTGGAAATGAACAAGTACCACTTCCATAATAGTGGTGTAAGGTCCATGTGGAAAAGGTCATCTCCTGCAACGGGTCTGGGCTTTCTCCATTAGCTTTGGTTCCTTTACAGGAAACTACAACACATTTTCAGTATAGTCCATCAGTGGCTGCTTTCATCAAAACTAATGTAATTTCCATTTCACATTTCTACACACAGAAGAGTAGAACATACTACACTTTTTATAACAGACCCTGAATGCCTTTTTACAGCCCTTACACTGAAGCTTTGATCAGGCTGTAATTATCCAGGGAGAGAGGACCAACTCAGGAGAGATTCCTCCCACGTCCAAAGTGGGAGTGGGAATTGAGAGTGATCAGCTCAGCCCTGAGTACTGAGTTCCCCAAGCTTTATAGAAACAGGAGAAATCATCACTGTATGCTTTCCTGCTTCTTTGCATTTAGGTCTAACTTGACTCCTACCAAAGTGTGTATGATTTAGAAGTTAATTTCAATGGGATCCTTCCTGAATCTTTCCTGGCTATTGCTGGGATAAGATGCAGAAATACTGAAGCAAAGCCCTACACAACAGACGTGAAGATGAGAGGGAAGAGAAGAAAAAGAGCTCTGGCCCAGTTTGCTCCAGGTTCTAGATGTTCCCATGAACTCCATATAATATAGCTCCTCAGCATTTCCTATTCTGATGTGGCTCTGCACATCTGAGCAAGAAGCATTTTGTATAGATGTTATTCCAGACGTGTCCCTTTGCCAACTGTGTTGTTGCGAATTCCATTCTGTAATGGTCATTGTAGGCTCTCACAACTTACCAGAAATCACAGCAGGCAAAAAGGTGAGCTCAACATGATTTTGCCCTCATTTTTTCTGTATTTCTTGCATGTTTCTTGGAGCCATATCATTGCTGTACGGCATTAATAGTGTGATCTCAACCTCTGATTCTGGTCCACCTGGAGTCAGAGTGTTTGTATATGCATATTCTGTATGATTACTCATTTATGTTTACATACTACAGTGATATTTACATCTATATTTATTTCTAAATAATACTATTTAAGGTGTGTTAATTTAAATTTTCTAGGGTTTTTTTTTACTAGCCATGTATGGGAAATTCAAAGAACAAAAATACAGAACAATTCTATCACATTTTAAACATAGAGGCAAAAATATTATTAAACATAAATGATAAATCAGCTTTTTGTCTGAAATTAAATGTTTGCTAAGAAACTGGATTTTTTTCCTGTAGTCCAAGTTACTATTATTTTTCAAATTACTGGATTCACCCTGCCACATATGCTTATTTTCTATACTCTCAAGGCATTATTGCAAGAAAGAAATTTCTGTGATTTTACTGCTAAATTACAGATACCAGACTGGAGAAATTTGGGGTTGTATTTCTTTGGCCGTGTAGATAGCTTTTAGACAGCCATTTCAGAGTTTTATTGGCAAATAATGGAAATTTCTAATGCATACTTGTCATTTCACAGTCAATGCAATAGTGTTCCCTCACGATGTAGTTGTTTTCGGTTACCCCATCCAAGAACAAATTTAGGAACTTTTTATGGCCACAGATTTCCTTGGGGTATTATAGTCATTGAGCTTCTATTTTCTCTGTGCAATGTGTGAAATGATTTGTATAAAGTTTGTACAAGTCAGAACATTTTTAAAATGTTGTATGAAATAACTATGAAATGCTAATATGAATGTCATATTAGCAATTACTTATGAACTATGAAGCCAGCAATTAAAGCATATGCATGAGATTAAGAATCAAAATGGATATAAGTCATGAGCTTTTCTGATGTGGCAAAGGACAGCAATCATTTAGGCGAGACACCTTCTGGGTGGATGAAAAAAACTCCCATTAGCTTTAATTTGGAACTGACCCAACTTATTTACAATATAGCTTGTTTTCCTAAGATTCTGTGATTTAACTAATTTTGCTTCCATACTATTGTAAGATAATTACCCCCCAAAATTATTTCTCTCCACATCTGTGCAATGCCATTGATGCAAACCTTCATAACTGAAAGGAAAATGGTATCCATTAACTTAATATTTAAATGGCTTTTAAAGTTTTATTAGAAATTTTGGAGTATTTGCTGTACTTATCCCAGAAGTTTTTACATGTCCCTCAGGTAACGTAAGGTACATACTAGACCGGGTATCAGTAACAGTATTGTCTTACCTCTCAAAACAGTTTTCCCTTTATCTGGCATGGGATGAAAACTGTTTTTCTATATATTCATCTATACTGATGAAATGTATGAAAGAGAGACTTTTGAAGTAGTATCCTAATTTCTTTCTGTGTATTATTAATATGTTTTCTTTTACCAGTCAGGACATGAAATAACTGTCATTGCCAGAAGCTACTTTCATTTTGATTTCCAAAGGGTAGCATAATACTTACACATTTCCTGTCTTTTGCCATCTAGTGAGAGCCTCTTCCAGCTGTGTGTAGTTTTATTGCTGACTGTATTTTATTGCAGGCTGTAGTGCACAATTGCTGCTGCATTTCTGCTTGGTGCCTCACAGGAGGTGACCACGTGATTGTGATGCAGGGCAGGTGCTACACGGCAACGGGCTGCAGAGGTGAGGTGGTATCACCCACTATCCTAAACCTTGGCATTGCCATCCAAGCACTTCCCTCCCCACAGCCATGGGTATGCCACAAACCCTCCAGCAAAGGTCTTTTACTGCAGAGCTGCTCTGCCCAAGCCACCTAGGAGTTAGTGGTGGATTGCCTGGGCAGTGATGCTGCAGAGGAAGGATGTGCCCTCACCAGACAGCCTGCACAGTTGGCTGATGTTCAATGGAGCCAGCAGTCAACCCATATTGGCAGAGAAAGGTTGGAAGTACAGGGACAGGCAAGGAGGATTTTTCAATCTGAACAGTGAATGAGGATGGGAAGAAAACAAGTAGAGGAAAGAGACTTAATTTCTGCTTCAGCCTCAGGTAGCCAGTCTGTTGGAATGAGGCTTTTCCTGAGTCACTTAGGCTGTCTGGGTTGAACACACTGGTTTTCACATTTTCAAGTGATGCATTAAGAGTAGTGGCATGACACAAGAAAGCTTGCAACCTCATGCTGAGCAGTGAAAGCATGTAGCGAAATCGACAATTTCATGCCGTTGAAAGCAGCTGCAAGTTCAATGAAAATGGGAGCCTAATTCCTGAGTTTTGGTGGAGTGTATTTGTGTGTGTGTGGACTGCTGGCACAGAGAGATGAAATGCTCCAGCACTCCCTGGCCAGCTTTCTGGGAGGACCTGACTCAGACTGTGACCCCACACACAAATGCAAAGGAACTAATTTCTGAAATGGTGGATGGCACCTTTAGGAACAGATGGAAGGTTATGGAGTGCAGGATGGGTGGAGGGGAAAGCAAGGAATACAAGAAAGAGAGAGTAGAGAGGAGATAGAAAGAGAGAGCTTCAGCAGCAGAAAAAAAGGTCCCTATTCCTTAAAAACATGGGCTATTACTCCATTCTGTGCTTTATTCATGGCAAAGTCCTTCTGTGGTTTTAACTGTGTTTGAGACAGGCAGCTGTGCTCTTTAAGTCCTTAGAGCGGCTGATAGCAGCATAGATCATGCAATTTTTGCAGAAACAGTATAATTTTACACAGAAAGTGCTATGTAAAACCCTATGGAGACCAAGCAGGGATTTGGTTAGTGCTGCAGCTTGGCAGTCACCCCTAAGGGATGGTGCAACATCAGCCACAGTTGGCTACTTGGGCATATGTACGTACTCTGGAAAAAAGGGGCTTTTACCATCACATTCCTCTTCGGGTCAATAACCTCGTTTGAAATGATCTTTAGCTGCAAATACAGAGTCAGCTTCAGATAACATTGACTAAACAGGATATTTTTCTTTCATCTTCCAGCCTCTCCAGGCTGACACAGAGGAACAGGAAAGAAATTCAGGGAGTGAGTTTCCAGGGGATGTTCTCTGATCATTCCTTTTCCTCTATGACATAACCCCTAAGTGATGTGTTTTGGTATTTTCAGCTATAAATTCTTAAGACAGATTCCATGGTAAATTTGCATAATCAGAGGACATGTTCCCTTTCTCATTGTTCAAAGTTATGGAAAAAAAGTGCCCAAACAAATCTGGGAACTGTTTCACTGTGGCAAAACAGAAACAATGAAGTAAACTACTTTTACAGTGTCTTTTTAAACTGTTAAATTATTAACAAGGACAGAAATTGGAAAGTAACACCTTTAAAAAAAATTACTTTGATGTGTTAAAATGATAGGAACTATAATTTTCAGAGCTGTGTACAGCATTATGTACAGAAAAGTAATAGTTCTCTCCATTAATTTTTAAATCTTTCTCCAGCCTTAGTCAGCGTGCTATTTTTCAGGATGTATCATTTGTCTGTTGTTCAAAAGGAAAATGTGGGACAAGAGAGAAGTAGAGTCACTAGGGGCCAAATCATGCTTCCACTAAATTAATGGAAGTTTTTTCATTGTCTTCAGTGGAAGAAAAATCGTTAAAACCAAGACCTAGTAAATTTACCTTCTGTAACTGTTGAGAAAATCAAGCATGACATGGTTTGAGAACAGGAGGCTGCTTGCTCATATGTCCATATTCAAGTACCAAACTTTCTTTCATTTTGAATGAGTATTTCAAAACAGTAGACAGTAATCTTCTGATCATTTACCCTTCTATCTATAATGGCATCCCCTGGTTAAAAGAGAACTGACATAGCAAGCTTTGTGCAAAACCTAAACTTCCTGAATTCAAGTTCTTTGGAGTGATATGACTGAGAAAAATTATGTTTTCCCAATAAGATTCTGCATACAAATATTTTGTTTATTTGCACTTTAATAGTCTGATCTTGTAAGAGTAAGCCTAGTGCTACCACCCAGTTCTCAACAGAAAAAAAAATAAAAGACAAAAAAGAAGAAGAAAAAATAAAGTCAAACCCACTCTCACACCCGAAGCTCGGACGGATGTGATTGTGACCTGGCTTCTCCTGCCTAGAGGTGCTGCAGAGGCACAGCTGTGGTGAGGATTGCCCACTCCTCTCCCAGTCCAGGCCTCGCCAGCTGAGCTGTGGGTCCCAGCAACAGCACCATCCACATTCCTCGTGCTGTTGGTTTGATGCAACAAAGTTAGGGAGAAGCTACAGAGTCAACCACCTTGATGCTATAAAAATCTGTCAATAAAAAAGTCAACTCAGTTCCATCCAGAAACCATCAATGCCGCAGCAGACATTGCAGCAACTAGTAGTGTACAAGGTTGACCAGGCAAGACAAAGTGACAGCATTTACCTGGACTTCTGTAAGGCCTTCGACATGGTCCCACAAGACATCCTTGTCTCCAAATTGGAGAGACATGGATTGGAAGGGTGGACTGTTCAGTGGATAAGGAATTGGCTGGATGGATGCAGCCAGAGAGTTGCAGTCAATGGCTCTATGTCCAGGTGGAGGCCAGTGATGAGTGGTGTCCCTCAGGGCTGTCTCGAGACTTGGGCTCTTCAGTACATTTATCCGTGACAGAGGCAGCAGGACCGAGTGCACCCTCGGTACATTTGCAGGTGACAGGAAGCTGAGCAGTGCAGGTGACACTACAGAAGGAAGGGATGCCACCCAGGGGCACCTGGACAAACTTGAGAAGCGGGTTCATGTGAACCTCATAATGTTCAGCAAGGCCAAGTGCAAGGTGCTCTACCTGGGCCAGGGCAATCCCAGACAAGACCACAGACTGGGAGATAATCTCACTGAGAGCAGCCCTGCCCAGAAGGACTTGGGGGTGCTGGTGGCCGAGAGGCTGGACATGACCCAGCCATGGGCACTCACAGCCCAGAGAGCCAAACGTGTCCTGGGCTGCATCCAAAGCAGAGTGGGCAGCAAGGCCAGAGAGGGGATTCTGCCCCTCTGCTCTGCTCTGCTGACACCCACCTGCAGTGCTGCATCCAGCTCTGGGGTCCCAGCACAGGAAGGACAGGGACCGGTTGACGCGGGTCCAGAGGATGCCACAAAAATGATCAGAGGGCTGGAGCACCTCTCCTGTGAAGTCACACTGAAAAAGTTGGGGTTGTTCTACATGAAGAAGAGAAACCTTCAGGAAGACCTCAGTGCAGCCTTCTAGTACTTGAAGGGGGCTTGTAAAAAATGGGGAGAGTGACTTTTTAAGTGGGCAGATAGCGATAGTACAAGGGGAAAGGCTTTACATTAAAAGAAGACAGATTTAGATTAGATGTTAGGAAGGATTTTTTACTATGAAGGTAAAACAGGTTGGAACAGGTTGACCAGAGGCATGGACACACCATCCCTGGAAGTATTAAAGGCCATGTTGGATGGATCTTTGAGAAACCTCATCTAGTGGAAGATATCCCTGCTCATAGTAAGGGAGCTGGAATTAGATGATCACTAAGATCCCTTCCAACCCAAACCACTCTGGAATTCTAGGAATCTCCCAATGATTAGAAAGAATCAGGAGAAGTCAAAATAAAGAAGATTATAATTACACTATAACAGTCAAACATAAAGTGATCAAATTCTGCCACCCAGTTCCCAAATGCAGGCAAACGTGGTGTTCCACGTTTGTGAATACTTCTGTAAACTGGAGTGATTATCTTTCCTCTCAATTAGCATTTCTTGTGTAAGCAGACTTAAGGATATTTGAACAATGTACACAGCCCAGACAGCCTGGGATAGGTAAGGTCATAAAATGCAAGCAAGCAACAGAGTAGCAGAAAAAACTGATTGGCACCACTGGCATTCAAGTGTTTTTTTAGTTTTAGAGAGAGGTGCAAAATTTAAATTTGTTAACCATAAACGCCTTTGATCATAGAGTGAGCGGCCTACACAAGAGGAATATTTAGAGCCGTGTCCCACATACGGCTCCGCAGCAGTCATCCCTTGGAGAGAGGGAATCTCCCCCACTCTTGAAGAAACAACAGTCTGCTTAAGTTTGGAAAAACATGTTTGAATATAGATCATAATTTAATTTTGCATTGTTATTCCTAAATGTGTTTGGAATGGCTAATATTATTCTCTACACACGTCAGGCGACAAGACCTATAATGCCAGCAGAAATCTTTGGCAGGTATAGAGGGAGAGCTGAATATCCTGTAGAGTCCATGAATATTCTATGGATAGCCAAGCAATCATTCTCCAAATGAAGGTGCTTGTCAGATCAGAACAGCCAGAGCTGATTAAATCATACTTTTTTTATTGGCATTGTCTCAGCATCACACAGATTAAGATTTGACTTTTTTTCTTTTTTTTCATTTAGCTGATAAAATTGGATGTTGGCAAACAAGTTGTGATTAAGCAGACCTAACTCTACTTGACAAACATAATGGTATCTTAGGATTTTTAGCCAGGTTCTCAGGCTTTTCAATGTATTTTTGATGACCACTTCTCTGTGATGAAGTTCTGCTGAAGGCAATGGCAACATCCTCCCAGAGCAGAAGTTTGTCCCTACTCTGCTGACCATCTGGACCAAATACAGCTGATGGATGTCAGGTCAGTGTCAGGATGAGAGTGTATACATCCATGTTAGCTTCAGAATCACAGCAAGCATAAACATCAATAAGCTTTGTTTGGGAGCAGAATATATTTGACAAGATCTTCTTAATGTCAGGCAGGAGCTCCACAAAATGGCAGTGTCTTTGTCACAACCCTGGTTTTTCCCTCTCACATCTGCCTCATTTCTGCATGGGCATTTCCATCTCTCTGGTAATGTCAGGGACAAATACATCTCATAAAGTCAAGAAGTTACTGAGCAAAGAACAAACAAAATTTCAAAGAAAATCCAGCAATGTAACAATCTGGAAATAACAATCCTGAAGTCTGCACAAGCGTCATACCCTCTGTTTGAGTTATGAGTCACGGTTCCTTGTCCTCAGCACCAAGCTATTTAAGAAGCCTGTTTCACCAGATACTTGTATCTGGAGTTTTTCTAGAAAGTTTAATGGGCTATGCATGGGAGACAGATCTTCTTATCTCCAGATTACAGACGGAATTCAACCCAGGTCAACTAGCTGACAACATTTGAAAAAACATCAAGAGCATAAGGCCGCACAAGACATCAACAATTCAACAGCATTTCTAACAGTGAGTCTAAAGATGGAATAGGAACACTTTCCAAGAGAGAAATAGTATCTCTTCTTAAGCAAGGTAATGGAGATAGTGGACAAGTTTTAGGACTTACCCTTCCTTCAGCTGGTCTGACCAAGCAGTAAGAAACTTCAAGTCAAAACAAGTCAGACTCAAAGAGGCAGTGATTCAGTCTGAAAGAGACACTGGCCTAAGGTTCAATAAATCATCCTAATTTCCTATCCACTCCTAGACCTTCTCTGCTCTGCAAATGCAGAAGATTTGTTTAACTCTCTGCACCTGGGAACTGTCATGTCTCTCTGCCCTGGCTATCAGTCAGCTTCTCCTCTCCTCTCAGTACCTTTGCCTATTTTATTCATTCTTCCACCTCTGCTCCTTCCCTGCAGACTCACATGCAAGTGCTTTATGAGGGAAAGGAGGATGAGAGAAGACGGCACAGGCCATCTTTTTGCTTATTTTCATAAAGCATTGGAGAGTTAATCTCTGAGGCCTTTTCCCTCAGTCTAGGTGAGGTGAAAAAATGGTGAATGAATTGGGAATTTACTGAAATACTTGCTAAAAAAATTGCGATACTTGATGTTTTTTCTTACTGAGTACTTCGCATTCATCTTATCTAGTATTCACTGCAGCTGTTGCAGCACCGCTGAAGATGCTGCCTCCACTGTCTTCCTGAAGAACTGGAGTTTGGCTCTTCCTTTTTCATACTGCTCTCATATATGGAATAAGTAATTACAAGTAATTACATGAGCCTCTGACTAAGCATGTAAAAGTCTTCATGGATGTATCTTGGACTTTGGACTTTGACAAGGTTACACTGAGATAATTTAACAGGTGCAAACACCACTGACCCTCATGTCATGCACTCCCATTCAGGCTAGATATAAAATGAAATTAGGATATTCTCTCACAAACCTGCATAGAGCAGTATTACGTACTGAAATCCAGCTGTTTGTTACTCCCCACAGTGCAAGGACTATCTCCCTAAGCCAAAGCAGGTGCTGAACTGAAACAAGCACCTCCATACAGAGGGATACTCAACCATCTGAACCACCGCGTTTTAAAGACATAATAACTGGTGTTGTCATAAGGCTGTAGGTGGACAAGATTCGATGCACTCATTGGCAAAAAATGGACTATTACTGTTTAGGAGCTCTCACATATGCCAAGCCCAGCTAATGGTTTTTAAAAATACCCTTTCTGGGTGGTGAGGGACAGCTTTGTGAAGTAAATAGTCCTTTAGTATAATTTTCTCAGAGGCTGTGTATAGCACAGCGTTATTCAACAACATCTTTCACACAAATTACATCACCTTTAATTTGTTGCACTTTCTTTACCCTGAGGGCACTGAGAGATCCCTGTGTTGTGCTTTATTGTCACCCATGGGGGTTTATGTCCTGCCCTGACTCCTAAGGGGCTGCCAGTCACCTGGCCATCCCAGCTGAGACCTTTGCAAAGCTTGGTCCTTCTCTTCTCTGTGCCAGGGAACTGCATGTGCCATCAGAAGAGACCAGCCCTATCTCTCCCATCTCATTCTCTCAGTGAAATGGCAAGTGAATGGCTCAGTGAACTTCCAAAAGGAGCTATCACAAAGTCAGTCAGCAAAACAGAAGGAAGGGATCACATCTAAAGTCCAGCTGCCCATCACACAGGCTGTTTGGTGAGATTTGAAAGGAAGCTGTTTTCTCACAGAAAAGGATACCAGAGCATCCTCTTCGTTCTTGTTGCCTGCCACAGTTGGAGATTTGAGGCACATCTGTAAAGCTTTTGTCACCTGAAGCTGGGTGTACACCAACAGTGTGCTATGGGATAGACTTCCATTTATTAGGGTACAGAAGGATATGGGCACATGGAGGGTCCTGGATACATTTTGATGAGGTGACTCTCACTATATTCTAAGTGTTACAGTGGAACAACTGAAGCCTCAAATGTTGCCTGAGAGTAAATTATTTGTTCTTTCCTGACAGGAACCAAATATAGGGCTGGCAGGATAGAGATATACTGAGATGGTTCTCATGGAAACCAGGTGAAAAAATAGCATAGAAAGGAGCTGAAGGGGACACTGGAGAAAACTGAATAATAGTAACAGGTAGATGCTAATTGCCAATCAAAATTTAATTGAGATAAACAGCTGGTTTTCCACCACTGTTAGTAGGAACGAGTCAGGATAAGTGTGAAGATCAACGAGTGTTGAAGAGTATTGGAGACAACAGTTTTGCCAACAGAGGTTGATGTGAGACAGTTGTAGTGTTTTCGGTGCAAACAGAAAAACCAAAGGAGGGAGAATAGTGAGGCAAGCTGGGAAGACCAGAAGAGGGGAGTCAAGGTGGCACAATGAAGAGGCCTTGGTTCAGAGAGCCAACTGAAGAGAATATGGAGGACCAAAGACAAAAAGACAGAGTAACTGGAAAAATCAGGACACAAACAACACACCCCACAGACATAAAGGGAGCTGGGGGGTTCAAAAAGGTTCGGCATAGCAATGACCAAATAACTTAGGCCATGAAAGTCCTTGAAGCCTCAGACAATATCTCAAACCCACCTGGGACAGTGTTCCCATTAAAGATTAGTTACGTTAAGAAGCTCCTAACCTACTGTCTTTGAGATCTAGATGTCCTCAGCACCTAATAGCAGTAAGGGCTGCACGGCAAACAGCCACCACCAAGTGAAAAGTGTCTCAGAGTGAACTCCAGAGCCTCTTGCAATGACAAGTCATGGAAGAAGGTGCAAGTAATGTGTGCCAGCCTGGAAAAATGAGGTCCAGGGTGGCGGAGCTGGAAGGAGAGAAGCCTACTGCAGGACAGGTACTTCTTGAATAAGCCCAATGACAAGCAAGCAAATCAGACAACTGGACATGGCTCTAGGTATGTAGAGGTGGACTGGCAGTGCATTTGACAGGGTGGGAATGGAAGGTGGGTCTTGAAGACCACTCAAAGCTGAACACCCTTCAGAAGAAGCCTCCACCCCACGCTTTAAGGAAGAAGCTTGCCAGCACTCCTGAGGAGGGATGGGGCTGTGGTCTCCACTCTTTTGAAACTTGTATTCAAGCTGGGTTCCTGTTTCAGCTACAAGGTGCCTTCCAGCCCTTCACAATCTTCAACATTTATTTCTGATTTGCCCAAGAGTAGCTCTTCTCAGAGACAGACCGTTCAGGCTCTGTTCCTCCAAGACAAGAGGTCAGTTACTGAGATTAAGCCACAGAGGACATGACTTTGTTGTATAGTTCTATTCCCCAGCAAAAATAATTTATTTCAGCAAGGCCTTTTTGTGAAGGTCTAATAACTCTAAGCTAGACCTTTTGCTGCAATAGCAATGTCATTTCAAGAAATCACTTCCTTAACCGGCCAGTGTGTGGATCAGCTGAGGCTTGTGTAATTTTCTACTTATCTTGATTCTGGTTTCCCTCAAAGGGAGGAAAATGAAGGGGACAGCTGTGTCCACAACTCACTGGATGTCTGTAGCAGCTGCAGCAGTCCGTGGGTCTGCCCAGGCTCACAGGCAGAGGAAAAGAAACTTGGGACTATGGGACTCTGCACTAGCACACCACATGGAGGAGGAGAGCAGATACCCTGCATCCCTCTTCATGGTTGTTTATACCCAGACAGAGCTAACCACAATCCATCCCCAAGTTATAAAATATTGCTCAGGCAAAAGTGAATGGCATTTCTTGGCCAAGGTAATTAGATTTCAGCAGTCTCAGCCCACAGGACAGTACTGTCTACTCTGCAGAATACTAACTCCATTAACTGAAGTCAACAAACAACACTGCAAAAAGTCTTGCTTGAAATAATATATATTAATATAGGAACATATTAAATAATAAGTACTGTTAATAGTACTGTAAATAATGTATCATGCTAGATTTGTGCAATAAATAATGCATAAATATATAACCATCTTTTGAAATACTATAAAATTAGCGACTGTGAGCTTAACCTATTAACACGCTCCAGGAGAAGAAACCCACAGGTTATTCAGAGTCTGAATCACTGTGGCACTGTGATAGTGTAGCCGAGAGTAACACCAGGAGCACCACATGAGGATGCAAAGGAGCAGAGAGTTGCCTGGTGTGTCACAAAACAAACAGTAATGTACTTCTCAGTTTTATGTTCAGGGCCAAAGGTCAGTTGATCTACTGGGTGTGCTATGTTTTTTTGTTTAAAAAAAATTAATTTATTGCTGATTCAAGGCCTTGAGCTGGTTGTTTTCTAACAACTAAGATGAAACAGAGCAACACAGGCAGCCAGCAGATTTAGGAGAATAGAAAAATCATTCCTGTGGTAGAGCTGCACAGAATTACTCAGAACTACATCGGGGAGACATCTTTTGGCTCCATTCCCAAAGTCCTCATAACACCTTTTATCTTGAGGCACCTTACAAATTTGGGCAAATTAATATGAAGGCAGTCCCTTTGAGGTCAGCCTATTTTATTTGGTCTGGTTTCCAGAGGGAGAAATTGCTATGCAGATTTCTTGAGCAGATTGCTAAAGATTCCCACTCTTCTTTAGAGTGTGCTAGTCTGGACTAGTTAGTGAGGCCATCATGTCTACGGCCAGACTTTCTGAAGATTGTCATCAAAATGTTCTGTATTTTTCAGCAAGTCATGCCACACAGTTTTCAGGGCTAACTGACAGGGGAGCACTAATGAGAATAATGTCTGAATGGTTAATTCAAAAACACAGCAAGACATTACTAGAAGAAAAGTATTTACATAGCTTAAAGAAATTGTGGGTAATTTTCAAAACTGACCTTTGATTTTTCAAAGGTATTTGAGCTAAAATTGCAGGTGTGTTCCTGGCAGTATTTTCGCAAGCATGCAAGACAGGGAAGTAGCTAATTCCTTTCCCTTAGGCAGAGCTGTTAACTGTGGAAAGAACCTGTGAGAAACTCAGAAGCTAATCATGTGAAAACACCACTTGTAACTAAAAGCCAGGTCTAAAATATGTGCTACTTTCTTAAATGAGCAGTGAATTCTGTGACTTCCAGCTCTCTTAAGCAGCAAAAGGAATGGAAATCTCCGATATTGTTTTGGGGTGTTTACTTTGCAGTCATGGAAAGAAACAATGTCCTTTACAAAACCATGTAGGCAGCAATAAGGTCAAATCAATATTGTGATTCCCTAAATCTCAAATCCCATAAAACTAGAAAGAGGGAGCACTAGACAGAGATCCATTTAAAGCAGATGAAAGAAAACATTTCTCTACAAGATGGGCATAGGAATTTGATGCTACAAGAGATGGCAGAAGTGGGCTCCATGTGGGGTTGGGCAAATTAGAGGATAGAAGATCCTAAAAGGGCTGCTAGAAGAGCTGTGCAGGGAGGTAGCCTCTGGATCCCTCCACCACATCTCTCTCTTCTGGGGAAGTGTGTGGAAATCTGCACACTTGGGGACTGGCCAGGCATGTCATGGCCAGGCTCACAAGCCCTTCCAGTGCAGCATCACAAAAGACACAATACAGGGAGGGAATTGTCTCTTGGATCCAGCAGGACATTTCTAATGGCCTCGTGTCATGGTGCAAGGCAGGTCAGCAGAGGAAGCACCGGCATACCGCCCAGCAAGAAGGAAGCAGCTGTGTCTGGTAATGTGTGCTACAGCCCTCGTTCAGTGGCAGCATTTGATGAGAGGACGGCAGTGTGAGAAGGCAAGCCACACTGGCTGGGGAGGCAGCACGAGCTCTGACAGGGACGGGGCTGCCAGAGCACTCATCACCCTCTGGGTCTGCTGCTAAGCCCTCACCACAAAACAGGCTCTCAAATTCATGCGTCAGAGTGTAAACGGCATTGCTTCTCTGACTCAGTGGGGCATTCATTTCACCTTGCTCACACTGAGCTTGGCTAGTCTAGACACAGTCAGGGTTGCCTCTGAAGGGAGCCGGGCTCAAGTTCTCCCCCCCGAAGACTCAGCCCGGACACTGATAAGCTGAAAAGCTTTTGGAGCCAGCTGTGGCTGGCTCTAACCAGCCTTGGCTGACTGAGGTCAGTCAGCAAGTTACCAAATCAAGAAGCTCACTCGAATTGCTTTTCCTTGTCTGTGCACCATTCTCAATTAAAACTGGGGAGTTTTTATTCTGCATGAGGGAAAACCAGACCCTGATACCAAGGCTAGTGACAATTGCATAGTGCATCAAAGATGTACCGTCCACAGAAACCCATGATCCGAAGAGTGCTTCTTGGAATTTCCTCTTAGGTATGATTCAGACAGCCAGTCCTGGGGGCAAGATAATGGCATTTTTCCATCTCGAACTATTCCAAGTAGACTTTGAGATTGCTGAGTCTCTCACTGCTGGATTTGTAATTCCTGCCTAGACCCTTCCCATTTCATCAACTACAGACAGCAGAAATGAAACCAAGTAATTTGTCCTACTCTCATTCTAGTGTGAGGAAGCACAACACCTTGAAAGGCTGTGGCAAGCAGGGGAAGGCTCAACATGATCACCTCTGCTGCTGGCTCAGCCAACACCCCAAATGTCCTGATAGTCCAGATATAAATTTTCTTATTGTCAACTGTGAAGATTTAGAGCAGTCCAGCAGGCAGGCACCTGGCAGTGGGGTGAAGGGCACAGTGCCATGGTATGACATTCATCAAAGACTGGCCTGGCAGCTGGGACACCACTCAGAGGCAGTGATAGTCCTCAGAGCAACAGGAACATAGCCCTGAAAAAGGGTGTATTTCTGCAGGGCAGGAGTGCTTGTGGAGCTGGGGAACAAGCAGCACGGAAAGAAGACCCATCAGCCAAAAATCTCTTCAATGAGGTCTTGAGGGAAGTGAATGAGACATGGAGTTTTGCAGAGAGATGTCAGAAGTATTGAAGTTTGTAAACTGAGTGATCAAAGCATGAGAAATTTGAACCAGCTCCACCAGAACCAGTTTTGTTTAGTTCAGTAAAGGTTTCCCAAAGGGAAAAGTCATTACACTGCTGACTCCTGGCAGCTCCACCTCCTCTCTGTACCAGAGGCACGCACCATGCACCATGAAGGATGGGGATTTGTATGGTCATTGTGAGTAAGTACACTCCACATCTGGCTTTCTTCCACCCCCTGCCACGCAAGAGTGTGATCACTGACACTGTTCCCAGGAAAAGCAGGGGCTGTGTCCCTGGGCTGCCCCTGGGGTTCCTTGCAGCCAAACTCTAGGGAAGCAGGCATGCTGTTGCTGTCATGCCTCGACAGGTAGAACCATGACTTCCCCGAGGGTTAGCAGAAAGTGCAGGCAAGGCCCAGAACCCCTGCTTTTCATGCTTTCAGGCTTCAGTGATAAATCAACTCAGCTGCTTAAGATAAACTTTAGCCTACTGAAGTTGGTAGGAACTTTGCTACCAAATGAATGGTGCTGAGGTATCACCGAATGAATGCAGACATTTTTTGAGGTAAATTAATCTTCTTTTTCCCTGAGATGAAGACTTTTTAGTGTATACCTTTGCAGGGAGAATATAAGGAAGGGACGAAAAGAAAACCTTGATACTTGTTTCATTTGAGCCTGTGTACAAATTCATTACTAACTTTTAAGAACTCCTCAGAAAATTACTTATTTCTGAAACACCTTGGGATATATGTTAAGATCCAGTTCTAATTTTTCTTGCAGTGATGATTGATCTTTCTGAGTATTGTAGCTTGCTTCCACTGGGTCTGTTAAAACTTGGGAGCAAAACATTATGGTATTGTTCCTGCACTGCAGTTTTGCTCCTTTGTTAATTTTGGATCTAGTCCTAGATGTAGCAAAATTATTGAACTTGGTTTTGCTTAGGTCTCTAATTTCTGTAGCTCCTCTATTACCATGTAGCAGGGCACCATATAGGCACAAAAAAGAAATAATACAACACTGAGGGCTGTAACAAATCACAAAATACATTATTAAAAAATAAAAAATAAATATCACTCTTTTACTTATATAGAGATTGATTTTATAATGTAGAATAATGAGGAGCGCTGCTGGAAATTACATGTGGGCCTGGGGACGTGGAGAATAAACTGCAATGCGTGATTTTCTCCCCCAGTTAGAAAAATAAAAAAACCCCAGTGAATGGATGTATTTGTCAAAGGGAAACTGAGCTCCATGTTCACGGCCCACATAGGGCGCAGTGCTTGCTTCAGTCCTTTGGTTCAGCAGGATGGTTCATCTGCACAGAAAAACACCAAAACAACACAAGCTGGTGCTCAAGGCTTGCTCTTTACACCTTAAACTCTGCAGCGGGATACATGAAGAGGTCTCAGAAATGAGGCGTAGGCAGTGCCCTCCCTTTATTGCTGGGACACCTCTCAGTGGTTTTTCTTAGACCTTGGGAGAGGGTCCGTGGAGGGGATGGAAACACCTGGGACATGATATGCTGTGGATCCAGTGTGGGTCCCAGCAGGCCCAGCTTCTTTTCTATATCCTTGGCAGAGGTTTGATCACTGCAGGGCACAAGGAGAAGCAAGCAAAGGTTTGTTTGCTCCACCTTGTGCCCCACAGCGATCAAACCTTTGCACAGGTTGCAGCAAAGTGGCAGAAATGTGGAGCACTGCTGAATGATCAACAAGTCTTTCTTGTTTTTCAATGTAAGGAGGGAACCATATGCTCAGTGCCTCAGTAAAAGGCTTACAGCAGTGTCAAGCCCTAATCGCATTAAAAATGCCCTTTCCTCCTTGCCTCAGGCACCTTTTTACCCTTCCCCATGAGCAGGAGGAAAAGAGGCACTCAGGGAGCTGGACAATTCACTTCTGCAGTGTGGAAGGACCTGTGACAGATCCCGACGTTCCTCGCTGCAGCACTCCTCACCGTGTACATGCTTCTTTTAGAGTACAGCATCCCTGCTGTGAAATCCCAGAGCTGTGCAGAGTCATTTTGAGTACAGCTGTTGTCCATAGCTGAATTTTAAGAAGTAACATGGGAACTTACTCTTACACCTTTTTTTTTATAAGTGGAACTGCTTTATACAGCATTTTACCCTGCCATTGTCTCTGGCTCCTTCCAGTCCTGAAAACCTTCAGGGAGGATTTCCAACCTCCCTGAATAGCCTGCTTCTGTGCTGAACTCCACACCTAGGAAAGAAATTTTCCTGATGTCTACTCTGACCTTCTCAAGGCACAGCTTGCAGCCATTGTTGTTTTCTGTATCATCTTTCAGAAAGAGTTTGGCTCTGCCATGTTTCTACGTCCCCTTTGAGCTGTTGTAGGTGATCACTCCTTTGGCCCCTTCTCTTGTGATGGAACATCAGCTCCTCAAGCCTCCCCTTGGCAGCCATGTCTATCCTGGCCGTATTCTCCTAGACCTCATTTCCAAATCCTCCCTTAGCCAGGCTCTATTCTGGGAGAGCAGTGGGACTGAGCAGAGGGGAATGAAAGCATCCTTTGATCAAAAGCCTTACTCCGTCTGATGCACTTCAGTGGGCATCTGGCCTTGCTCACGGCAAGTGCCTCTACCTGCAGTCCACTGCAAGTCCTTTGGTCCACTTCAGCAGGGTGATGACTTAGCCTGGCACTCCTCAGCTGTGCTGTGCTTTTGATTGTCCTGCCCTGTGGACAAACCCTCTGCTTCTCATGGCTAAGCCTTATGGGGCTACTGGTGGCTTGAACCTCTGGTGTCTGGATTGACACCCTCAGGTGTCTTACCTGATTCTAGAATCTAGGTGATTCTAGACTGAAGTGCTGCTGTTCCCTGCCTAGGCTAATTTCCTCATTTAGTGTCACCTGCAGATTTGCTGCGAGAGGGGGTTTCTGTGTCACCATGCAGGCCACTGATGAACACACTGAACAGCTTCACAGAAACTAGACCCTTCTCATGGCTGGGCTTCAAGAAGCCACATTTCAATCTGTTACCCACACTGGAGGCTGAAGAATGGCGGCACAACCTCACCATCCTCACCAGGACAGTGCCCAGCTTTACCAAACACAACCCTCTATTTCCCCATTCCCTTCCTATTTCTATTCAGCTCACCCTCTGCACAGTCTTTCTCTTTGTGAGTTAGAGTTGGGTTCTGCATACCTGTGCTGAATTTTCTGCTGAGAGTACCATGGAGAGGGTGCAGTGTGGTAGTGAGGGTGGATTTCTGTTAGAAGGACTAATGCCTGAAGAAGAAGACAGACACTACTTGCCCCTAGACAGTAGGGGTACTGAGCTGTTCTCCAGGTTCATTCAAAGGATAGAAATTACCTCTTTTATGCATAACTGCTATTGGCTCGTACCTCTACTTGGTCTTCATGTTAAAGTGGGTCTCTTTGGTTTACAAAATGAAACAGAGCTGCGCTGTAATGCACATAACCAAAATGGGGGATAGTGACAAGGAGGACTTTTAGCCAAACGTCCTATTCACTCTGCTATATGATGACGAGCCGGAAAACACTGACGTATAAATACCTTAAAGTAGAACTGCCTGCAGGCTATTTCTGTTCTTCAGATTCTATAGACAGGCCTGAACCAGCTTTAGAATAGCCAACTCGGCTATCGCAGTTGTGTGTGGAGGCCACCTGATACAAATTAGTCCCATGGATATTCCCTCAGCTCCTGCATGGATTTCACAAGACACATGAACTCCTTCACTGCCCCAACTGCGTCAGCGGTGCCTTCTGCAAAGCTGGCTGGAAGCTCCATGGCTGCATAGAGTAGAGGTGCCTCCTGCACCTCTGGAGCAAGGATATGGCATCCCTACAATGCAACTCAGCTTTCATTTCATGTTCCAGAGAGGTGGCCAAGAGATGGCAGCTTGAGCTGTGGGGGTTATGAACAACAGCCACTACTGACCTCACTAGACTCACTGGAGAGTTGGGTAACAGCTCCTTCCTGCTGCCCCTGTTTCACAGATCCCTTTTTATCCCTTCTTGCAAACTTCCCTGTGGTGAAGCCGCATTTCTTCACGGTACCACAGACATTTTTAATGTTGCTTATGCCTATGCAAATAGCTCCACTATTTACCTAGGAAGTAGAAGGATTAAGGGGATTGCTTTATTTATTGCTACCCAAATGCTCTACATCAGCAACAGCATTTTTATGTATTCATATAGCTACCATTTAACCACTCACAGACAGTTCCTACATGCCCTAGAATTGGGATGTATTTTATAGGATGACTGCCACTGACAGCACACCAATCCGGGCAAACCTTATGGTAACACATTATGGCAACAATGCATCATAAATGTCCCTTTGTTATGAAACCATTTTTGCTTTGAACTCAGTGTGTTGCAGTGTTGAAACAGACAGCATGACACAAGCTTCTCAGGAACCGTGATGTGACATGTATTTCTCCTCTTCTCTTTTCACCTCCTGTTGTCCTGCAGGGAAACACACCGCCAGCAGCATCTGGAGGGATGGACTTGATTATTTTTTATGTTGCTGAAGAACAGAAGAGAACATATTACTCTTTGTGATGTGAATGGTAACTAAGATATTTGAAGGTTATTTGTTCAGCACATGAATTAAATTTCAGGGCTTCAAAAATAAACATCATTGGAAGTTTAAAAATATACTTTTCCAAGTGCTATTCTTGCAAGGTTTTTATTTGCTGAAACACCTTTGTTTTTACAGGAGGTGATATTTAGCTGTAATGTGAAAGCCTTATATACTCTTTAATAGGTCATTCTAAAATTAATTCACTGCTTAGGTATAAGGTATTTATCTAAGGGGCTGTCTTGAAGGACCAGAGCCTCTTAGGGCAGGGCTTCTGCTTCATCTCAACAATAGAAGAGCAGGGTCAGGATGATTCTCCATGTGACGGAAGCCTGCAGTTTTCAGGGATCAAGGACAGAGGTTGTCATTGCAGGACCAGTGTCATGCCGCGTGTCCTGCCAGCTTTTGGCCACAAGAGCTTTGGGACCTTGACAACAGCATGTTGTGAGCTGCCTGGGTTAACCAACCCAGCAAGCTTCTTCATGGGGATACAGGATCTGTAAATACTGTAAATGTCACCCAGCCACCCAGTCCTGACACAGAGGGGAGGAAGGGCCATGACTGGAGGAAAGGATCAATATGCCTTCTCCCGGTCCTTGCTGTGGTCTCAGGCTGTTGTGTCTGGCCAGCATGGGGTGGTCAGGCCAGAAACAGGGCAGGGGTGCAAAGGTGTAAAGAGAAACAAACCTATTCACCTCCTGATTTCAGCACCATGAGAGTCATCTCTATCTCAGGATGTCTGGAGAACATTGCTCCTTCACCACAGGCACAGTCGTGCATGGACGTGGGGCTAAAGAAGATGAGCTGGCACTATTGGCTAATGCAGCTGCAGCAGTCAGCTCTCTGAGAGTGGGGTGCAGAGGTCTGGCATCAAGGAGAGGCCTTTTTGACTTGTCTTTGTCTCTTTGCACTGGCTCCTGTAACCAGCGGAGCTGCCGTTGCAAAAGACTGTGTAGACCAACACCAATTTTTAAGCACATTCAATTTGGGTGCTCCAAATGCACCTGTCGCACGGGCCGCTCGGCCACCCGGGGGCCAAGCAGGCAACTTGCCAAGGTGTTCCACTGTGGAACAGACTGGTGGGTCGCAGTCTGTGGCAAGGTGCGGCTGGAGCTGTTTGCTCTCAGACCCTTTTTGGGGCTGGCGGGAGCCATTGGTAACCTTAGCGATCCGCGGAGACAAAGGAGGGGGAGGGGCTCTTTGTAACAGCAGTCCGAGTTTATTCCCCGAACGGAGGGTGTACAAAAAGCCTCGAAGGTCGTCTGCAGCACCTTAAGTACTGCACCAAAAAGGGGTAGGAACAAAAGGACAAACCAATAGGGGAATGACATGAGCTGACCAGTAACAGATAACTGAGGGTTTAGGGAGGAACTTATTTAAACAAACCAGTGGGGATAACAGGACAATATAACAGTCCAGAAACTTATTACATACACATAAAAAGGGANGCACCCTGTTGATCTTTCAGCTGTTTGTGTTCTACATCCCAATTCATAGCCTGAAAACAGACATGGGCACTTGTTATGGCGGGTAGAGATGGCATGCGGTACTGCAACCTTCCGAAAGCGTCTCCAACCCGGAGCCGTTCGGTGGCCACCCCCCACGCACACACTCAGTCACACTCACGCCTGATGGTACTTGCAACAGGTCAACGGCAAAGAGCTGGGAAGGGTCCTTTGTATGGAGTTCCACAGGAGAGGTTTATTTCAGCCATGCATGTGAAGNAACTTTCTGGGGCAGGGACGTATGAGGAAGAAAGGGGCAAGGGGGCCAACAGGCCAACTGGGGGAACAGAACCGGGGTATGTTAGCATAATGATGCAAAAACCCTTAGAAGAAGCCATTTCATTCTAGCTTTCCAAGGGGGTGTCACAGGCTCCTACAGGCACTATGTACTTCTTTCCTCCCACCTGTTCCTACCCCCCTCTGCAGTTCCCACATGACAGGACAGCTGTCTGGCAGCTTCTTGTCTTTCTCTTGTAGGTGAATCCCTGTAGTCCTGTTCTCTAGCTCAGGAACAACACACAGAGATATCCGGGGGTCTCCCATGGCAAAACCAGCATCCAGTCCTGCTCTGCCTGTGCCACACTCCTTTTCCTTTTGCAGTCTCACTTCCCCGTCTCACCCTGTAACTTCTGCATCCCACAGTGGCTCTGAAGCCAGCAGTGAGGCTGCCTCATGCTCAGGTGCAAGTGGCAGGGCAGATCTTTTCAGCCTGCTTAGGAGATGGCAGCAGCAGCAAGGACATTTGTGGGAGACTTTGCTTGGGGGCAGTTTGAAGCTCACCTTTGTACTTGCCTGGTTCTGCTGACTGTGGGGAGTGAGCCCAGACTGGCATGAAACAGAGAGACCAGTGTGAGAAGACAGCAGATCCTGTCCTTTGTTCTCTGTCCTGCATGACAGCTTATTGCCAACTCCTAATTACTTTCCAGCGTTTTCCCTTTTAATGTTAGCACCAGTGTTGATTAATAAAGACAGTGTCACTTGGTTTATCAGAGCCAAGATGGCCAGTCATTCTGGAAGTAAAATAGGCACAATCAATTCCTTTTTACCCTTTTTGCATTCACGTACTCACTATCCTTATTGGGCCCTCTGCTGCTTTACAGTTTCAGGACAGAAGAAAATTTTGTATAGCAAATTATCTTTGAGTCACCCTTTCTTTGGAGAAGCCAGGCATACCTTTCTGAATGTCTCTGTCATGGGGTGACACATGAAATAATGCACTAAGTAATTTGATCTGGCAACTAAAAGCAAGGCATTAATTACACTAACAACTATAATGGACAGAAAATTAATTCTCTCATAGCTACACTGGTACTGTAAATGAGGTATCACAGGTGATTAAAAACCAATTGCGAAGAGCCAAACTGTCTCAGAAAACCGAAAGAACTTTGTAAACATGCTTACAAGCACAGTTCTGCACCCTAGGTGTGAAGGGCCTGAGACCTTGCTTTACAGTTGAATCTGCAGTCACTATGAACATCAGCAGGGGATTGTAGAACCACTGTGTGAGTAGATTACATCAGTATTCACCTTTGTACATCACCAGCAACTTCCTGTTTGCTTTACGAGTGTCCTCAAATGTAATGCTGCATGGCATCACTTAATGTTCTCTGTGACTTCTGAGGGCAACGGTGAGGAGGAGCTCCTTAAGTTACCAAGTATGAAACCTCATTTCTGAAGTTAACCCATGCTCACAGCTTACAGTCTTTATGTCAATTCTGACTTTCTCTCTCTCACACACAAAAAACCAAAATAAAATACAAAACCTAAACCAAACAAAAAAGCTGAAAAACAAATTCTGGTTTTCCTTTGTGTTATTCCAAAATTAAATTTCTTAATGGGCTGCAATAAAGCATGCTGAATTTTTTCCCTGAAGTCAGAGCACTAGATGGGAGAGGCCAGTACCAGCCATCACGGCCAGCCTGATGCTATCACAGGCTGTCACATCACTGAATCCAGCTCATTAACTCACAGTACAGAGAACACAAGAACTTCATTGACTGAGAAAATTTACTGGAGGGTGGTGAATGAAGAGAGAATGAGGGCAAAATAACAACTCACATATATATAGTGGAACAGAAACAGAGCAGCCTTTATGGTCATGATGCTGTCATACAATGCATGAGTCCAAGAGGTCTGTCAGGAATGTTACGCCTGTCTCCTGGCTATTTACACATCACTGCCATAAAAGTGTGTTTCAGAGGTACACAATAAACACTGTCCTCAGAAAGCTGTTTTGAGAGTCATGAAATCCATTTACACATGAAGCAGCAAGGTTAGGGTTTCATGGTCAGTCAAATCTGATTTTCTCTGCCTGGTCATCCTGGCAGAACAGATCAGGTAAATGTCTTGAGGGCACCTTGCCAGCAGTCTGATGTGGCCCATTGCAAGTCCCAGCTTCACAGGACCCACATGTCCTTCTCATTTGTGACTGAAGACAGAGTGAGGGTTCCTTCACTGCATGTGTGCCCACCCTGCTGCTGAGCAGGCCAGGGTATGGCTGCTTGTACTTCCTCTGACAAAATACACACTAGGGAACTTAGGCTTTGCTCGCAGCCTGGCCTGTGATGGGTGAGCTTCCTCCCTTTTTACCGTTATTTTACTGTTTTATTCCCATTATTTGGCCCTTCCTTGTCTAGCACCATTTTCACAACAGAGCTGTCCTCTACCTGTCAATAGAGATGGCTAATTAGGAAAAACTGTTTTTGTGGACCAACTTGCTCAGTTGGATGCCAAGATGAGAGCAGGAGTGGGGTCTGTCAGCAGGCTGCAGTGACTCAGCAGAGTGAGTCCCTGCTACAGAACTTGGACAACAACGACAACCTTCTTGGTGGAAATGCATGGAAAAGATTTGAAGAAAATGGTGCAAAATTCTTCCAATTCATTAAAATGAAACCAGTACTTTGGAACAACATTTCTGGGAGAAGAGCTGCTTTAGTTTTCACAGGTTTGCAGAGCAGGAAGTATTTGTCACCCTGAACAAGCTGTGAAAAGTATTTTTAACTTGTTTAATTACAATTGGCATTCCTGCAGCACAGCCAAATGCTAGAGGTGGCCAGCTCTCTGAAAAATGATCGTTACCAGACTGGCACTATGGGAGCCCTGCAGGGGTAACTGTAAGCCAGTTTCCAGCTCTCTTTTATCATTAAGCCATCTTTAACAACTAAGCTCCCTGCTTCATTTGAAGTGGCTGAACATTAAGGATTTTACTCAAAACAGCATTAAAAGCAGGAATAACTTGGTTTTTACCATCAGACAGATTGTCTTTTCACTTAGCAATGATAGGAGAATTGTTACCTTTTCCATAAAGTGGTTATCACCATCCAGTTCTAGTTATAAACCCCAAATATACATGCACACATATAAGAATTCCACTTGTATGGTTTGGGGTGAGAAGTGCTTCTTATCTTCCAAACTCTTAGAACAAGACACTGACAACAATTTTCAGTCCTTTTCTCTTCATGGACTAATTGCTGTTAAACCCCCCTCCCACCTCAATGGGCAGTTTGAGACTGCTGGATAATAAATCGTCATGGAAATAGACCATTTGGGGATTTGTCCCTGTATTCATTATGATTCTAGGACTTTCCTCCCAACATCAACAGGTAAGTGTCAGTTGCTTCTGTCTCCATGTGGCCGCTTCCTCATCACGGTGACGTTTTCCTCACTCCTGCAATAAAATATGACTGACAACAGAAACTAAGATCTGTGAATTGCTGTCCCAGGCAGAGATTCTTTGGCACATACTGTTGGGTCATGGTCATGATTGCAAGCCAGCTCTGAGGCTGGAAGTAATCATGCATGCACACAGGCGTCAGGGTGACATGATTATGGGTTAAGTCCCTATACACGGTCAGAGGTCTCCTTAGTGGCTGTCCCATGAGGAAGCCAGGCAGCTCCCAGCAGCATCCTTCTGTGATGCTGCACTCCCTGCACAGGTGCCCCAGGGCTCACAGGGACAAGCGCAGAGCTGTCTGACATGGTGCTGCACCACCAGGCAGAGCTGTGCCTGGAGCTGTGCTGTGCTAAAGCAGAGGTGAAATAACTTGAAGGCTGTTGCCAGGAGCTGCTCTGACTGGGGATGCCATGAGAGTGGAAGGAAGGTGTTAGCAATCACAACCATTTCTTCCACAGGAGAGCTGGGAAAACAGTTCCTGAACTCATGGACAAACAGAGCATTTCCCTGGACCAATTCCACCGGCTGGCTGTTTTCTTTATTAGCATCCATCATTACAGACTTTCTTTCCCCTTCAGGCTTATTATTGTTTCAGCTTTAAAAAGATTGCAAAGTGTTAATATTACTAAACAATGGACCAGAATCATAATTCTTTAACATCTGTTAATTCATCCTGTCTCTAAAAAGGGAACTGCTACACTACAACATGTTCACATCAGTATCTCTCTAGTACCTCTACAGTAGCTTTCATATCATACTTATTTTCTACAAAAACACAGTCTGTTATTCAGATAAGACCTTGTGATTTATAAGTTTCCTGCAACAATCAATTCCAGTTACAACGTCTTCTGTCATTATTACATTTTTATTGTAAAAATTACTACATTTTACCATTTGCTGTTCTGGTTACAATCATGAAGAATTCGTTGAGAATTAATACATTTTGTACCACTTTGTCCTCATTAGAGTTTTAAAATGTTCTCAATAATGGATTAATTCAATGCCACTTTTCACAATTTATCCTGAGAAAAAAAATTAAAATAGTTGTGAACTTCAGCAGGCAGTATTCTCTAGCTATTTTGTTATCAGTCTAGAGATTTTATCAAGAAGAAAAATAGTAAGAAGATGTATAATTCTGCTTGAGAGAGAATGCAAAGGGAATGAGTAAAATGGTGCAGGTGACCCAGTCCTTGTGACTGTCTCAAGGTCAAAATCTCAAGTCCTGTTCAGATGCTATAATTAAAAAGATCTGATTTTCATTAACTCACTGTTTCCCAAGTGGAGTGAAAGCAATTATTTAAAAATTAATATTTGAAAAAATTAAAGCTCTGCGATTTAGGTTCCTCACAAATTTATAAATTTGTGCTCGCTATGAAAACCTGAAATAAAAACTAAACAAAATAAACAGAGTATATTCAAAGAGCAATAGATTGTATTAGTAACTGAACACATACTCTATCTCAAACTACCAGGAAGACACACTTCTGTCTTTTCTTGCCACGTGCTGTCTACTACGAGTACAGGATATCTACCTTGCCTTACCTTGCCTAACCTACAGAAGAAGCAGAGCATGAAGAGTAAGTGCCAGGTGCATCCAAGGCAAAACTGGACAAGAAATTCAAGTTTTGTTGCTCTGGGCTTTGGAAATCAGTTCTGTCTCCTCAAAACCGCAACTGTGATATGAATAAACTAGAGCAAGGGGAAATTTTTTCTGCCTGCTGACTACTTCTTTTAATCTGCTGCATTAAATAAGCCGGTGATCCTAAGTATGACTGGATATACACAGTTGGCATCTTCTTAGCAGTCTATTATTGAACGAAAAATGAACTTCTTTTGATGAACTCCTCCAAGAATCACTTTTGCACCAAGAGTTTGTCTGGACAGACTGGAGATCTAATTCCTGTGCCCAGGGCCACTCTTAATCTCTTCTGTGGCTGGCTCAAGGCATTTGCCCAGCCTGAGACTACATAAACTCTAAATCTTGTAAAATTAATGAAAGGTGTCTTTCCACATAGAAAGGATTAAATCCCTAATTTTAAACTTTTTAAACTATTAAAAAGGTTACAGGGTTTTTAATAAGTAACATTTACTGTTTAAAATTCTTACAGTCTGAAATTGCACCTGGCTTGCCACTACACAATTTGAAAGATTTATAGGTGCAGATTTTCAGGGCTGTCTGGATAAAAGGGAGAACAGAGAGGCAGAACAACCAGAGAAAAATAAACAGGCACTGTCAGGGCCAGCAATGCAGTGCCAAACCTTACCATGCCTGCCCATCCTATCCCTCATTCAGCCAATCCCCAAAAGATGCCTAGAGCTGTCCGAGCACCCCTGGGGCCAGCTCTGGCACCCTAAGAGACACTCAGAGCAGACAGAGATGTCCAGTGTAGCCCTTCTGTCACCAATATTCAAGGTGCTCACTGTGCTGGGCCGAGATGCAAATATGAGCCTGAGGCTTTGCTGGAATAGGACTTCATCATTGCCAGTGGATGGGAAAATGTTCTAAATGAGCAAAGATGCTTCATTTGATCTTACATGCTTGCTTGCTCTGATGAAAATCTTCGTTTTTCTAAATTTCTTCTGTATACGTTCTCAAGACATTTTGGGTCAGCATGCAATTTATAAAGAACAGATGTGGCATGAAAATATGAGGAATGCTACTGGCAGTGATTCTGTTTGAACTACGAGCATAAATAACACCCCAGCTTGGTCCTGCAGGGTCTGGACCCTGCAGAGACTGCTGGGCCTTGTCTTCCTGCTCGCCTTTTCCCCTGCGTTCTGTACAGCTGATTCTTAGCTTTGGTTTCGTTTTTAATAAATATTTATAATTAAAGATAGACATTAGACTTTACTGGAGGTGGCACTGATGGCAATTATGAGAAAACCAAATGTTCCTCCAAACCATTTGTGAAGTTAATAGGATCCTAATACAGGACCAAAACTATGACTCAAAGATGGAAATGCTAAAGTTCAGTTAGTTAAAAACATAATCCAACTTCAGCCATCTGTCTGTCCTGTAGATTTGCAGACAGGAAGAAAGGAGCAAAATCTGCCTTACTTTGTCAACTGCTATTGCATTCATATTCTGCACTGTGTTTGGACTGACATCAGTACAGTTTTCTGCCAATTAATGAGATTACAGTTGCCAAAATGCTTATTCACACATAGGCTAGACTCTTGTCTGCATTACGTCCTATTTTTAATTAATTTTTCAAAACAAAAATTACTTGATCAGGAAAAGAGGCACGTAGAAAGACATTTCAATGCATAATTTTCATTAATATTTTACATATGCTTCACGTTAGTAATACTTATTTCAGTCTCTGAAAGCTCTCTAGTTCTTTTCCTAGTCTGAAAATCTTGCCTAAAACAAATTCTGGGCAACCAATTGGTTTGATTACAGAAGTCTGGTATGCTCACAATTAAGTCCTCTCATAAATTCCTTTGTATTCTCTCTACACATATTTTAATAAAGTTTTTATTAGTGATTCTTCTCTGTCTCCAGCTTAAACTTCAGCAGACCTTTTAGGAGTCCATAAAAAGGAAAATTATACTCCTGGAGCAGGAGGTGGAGTTTCCACAAGTTCCTCTACCCCCAGAACACCAGATCTGCCTGTACCAGCCAGTTGTGCAAGTGTGGTCATGTGGTGTGATTGACAAACCAGATCAATCATGCTCCTTATCATTACGAGGTGACTGAATTGCCCAAGACAGCTGAAAAGATGCTGGCACCTGGGAGGAAATTTTTTTTTTAAGTGGGCGCGCCTCTGTACATCTTTGGGCAGATGGGTCTCTCTTTGCAGGGCCCGGCTGGCACACCCAATGTGAGAGTTTTGTTACAGGGCCTGTAATTAGCAACTAATGAAATCCCCCTCATCCCCAGCCTCCCCGTAGGCCAGCAGCAGGTGCTCCTATTTTCAGACGTATGCGAAATATCTGCCAAATCATTTGGCATATCTCAGCGAGAAATGTGCCAAATTACCTGTCACAGCTAAACTGCCTTTTTAAAAGAAAGACAAATGCTCCCGCGGCTGCGTTTGCGTGGAACGCGAGTGCCCTCCCGTGGAACCGTGCTGCCCGTGGGGGTCCGCCCGGGACCGCGGCCCCGCGCCCGCCCCCGGCACGGTCCCGCCGGCGGCAGCGGGCGCTGGCACCAGGGCGGGGCAGCTGGGCTGCACCTCGCTTCCAGCTGAGGAAATGCACGACCTCGGAGCCCGCCGTGCTGCCGGGCAGCCGTGAGCGGTCCCTGGCTGCGGGCGCGCTCTGCGCGGTGCCAGCGGCGCGGGGGGAGCGGGGCCGCGGCTCTGGTGCGCGGCTGGTCTCGGAACGGGCCCCGCCACGGCGGGACACCGCTGCAATCTCAGCACCAGGCAAATGAGCGATCTCAGCTGAAAGCGTCGGGGAGCAGAATGGAATGAACTTTTCTGGAGGACAGAAGAAGAGGGAGGTGTTTTACTGTTAATAGCAGCTGACGGCGATTGATGAAATTGATTAAATTCTCTTTCAGCTAATTTTTTTGCTTGAGATGTTTGAGACGTCATCTTGGATATTTCCTGATTTTTCTTCCCTTTTATCATGATCTCAGGCTCCCTCTGGAGATTTTAATTATCTTGCCGTGTGTTCTTTCAGTATGAATAAATTATTATTTTATTTATAGCCATCTTTACAAAAGATACTTCAAAAATCTGATATAGCAGAAACTTAGCTGCAAGTAACACTTGACAGTGTTCTTGCTGTGCTCCCTTCTTCCAGCTAACAACCCTCATATGACCAAACTACAGGGGTGATAGCAAAACAGTGTCTCTAAAAAAGTCATCAAACCATGTCACAAAGCTTTGGCTTTCAAATCCATCTGAGTACAGGAGCAGCCCCCCAGGGTAATCTTGTAAGTATCCACAGCTCAGCTTTTAAAAAGCAGAGTGTGGCCTGAGCTCACTTATTGACTTTTCACTTATCTATGATGATTGTTTTAAATACAGTAAAGTCCCTAATTTAAAAAAAAAAAAAAAAAGGAAGACATTTAGTCCAGTCTTGTGACTGCTCCAAGCAGGACCCTGGTCTGCATAGCCTCCTCTGCCTCAGACATCAGCAAAGTCACTGAGCACCTTCTGGTCATACATCAGGCAATGTGACCAGCACCTGTCCTGTTTGTTTTCTCCACCTGTACTTGAGGGAGAGGTGTCTCTGTGACTTTGCACCACTGACACCTTGCTAAGCCATTTCTAGCATTTTCTCAGCCTGATGTCTTCTTGTGGCTTCACTTCTAATAGTCAGTTGCTAATTGCTTCAGATTGTGGCTCACTTTAAAATTCCTGCCATGCAAAGTTAGTATCTACTATCATTATCGTTACTATAGCAGCTTACCTTTCCATGGCCCCTGTCAAACCAAAGCAAGACAGTGAAAGAGCACTGAAATGCCGCCTCCTTGGCGCTGAAGAGTGGCCGATGTTGCACCGCACGCTATACAACTGAGGGAGAAATGATGTTTGGACAAGCACACAGGGACCAGTTCCCCTAATGAAAACACCTGGTGAGTGCGCTGAGAAGATTGCGGAGTGCAGAACAGTCTTCTTCCAAATTCCCTTTCACATTGTGCAATGAGGAGCTTACTTTCTTTGGGAGTTGATGTTCTCTGATGCTCCTACAGAGAAACCCTGTTCTCTGGACTTTGCTGTAAAGGCACAGCCATTCCAGCTCTCTTCCCATGCTGCCAGCTCTGAAAGGCAGATCAAGCAGACATGGGTTGGCTCTGTCCAGGCTTGTCTGTGTGCATGTGAGAGTGTCTGCATGTACACGTGTGTGTGTGCACATGCATTGGGCACTCCCAGACTGTGGGGCATCTCCAGTAGCTTTTAGTGGATACATCCACAGCTGTGATTCAGCACTTGGCAGCCCATGAAACCATTTCTCACACTCACTCTCTCTGTACCGAAATGTTCCATCTTTCCAGTCTTAAAACATTTACCATGCTATCTAAATGCACCCTGTGACTAAAGTGATGACAGTGTTTTCCTTGTGTGCTCATCCTTCTTTCAGGAAGGAGCTATGGGCCAGCTGAGAGCAGCCCAGTGAGGAGGAAGGTGTAGTCATGGGAGATCTTGCACAACAGTCACTCTGAGCTCTGAACCACACCAGGTTTGTAGTTATTTTTCTTGGCTGTGATACACAAAGGCACAACTGTTTTGGCTTTGTACAAGAGAGAAGGAGCAGAAGTGGGAAGGACCTCACTGTGGGAGACCTTAACCACAACTCCTGCCACTCTTGGGGCCAGTAGGTCAGTCAAAGCCTGAATTAATTAACTTTACCAGCAGTACCTGAGGCTTAGAGTGCCTTGAAATACACATATCAAGCCAAAATGTCTGGCCTTGTCCCAAACTGTGGCTGCAAAGGATGGTACCTTTCCTTCCCCTTGGGTGGGAACACCCACGCTCACAATGCCACTTGCAGCACGCACTCTTTCAGCAGTTTGATTTTCTGTGTGGTATGCCATGCATGCACTTGCAGAGGGATAATTCACAATTTTCACTGCAAGTTATGAAATAATAATAGGTGCAACATGGTCCTCAGGCACTTGAGCAGGTGCAGCACCAACAAGATGTCCCAAGGGTACGTGCTGCAGCAGGAGCTCTCGCAGGGAAAAATGAGTAGCAGTGAAAGGCAGGCACTTGTCACATGTGAGCAAGTTAGTGATTTGCTCATTGAAACAGCAGTTCTGGTTTTAGCCCTCAATTAATGGAAAGGGGGAGGAAACTGCACAACAGGCCTGTAGCACTGAATCAGAAGATGAGTAAATTATACGCTTCAGCTGAACACATGTAATTGCTTCTTATGCTCCCTCTGTCTTCCTTTTCCCTCTCTCCTCCCCACTCAGAAACAAGGCTGGGAAGGCAAGGAGCACAAGCCCTCCCCGTTTGTGCAAATACAAGCTAGCAACAAGGTGTCTGGATGGGTTTTTCCACATGTCCAGCAAAGGGTTCACAGTGGTTTGCCTCAACTAAGAGCTGGTGTCAGCAGTTAACTAGACCTCTTCCCATGGGCAAAGGCACAGACTCAGCAGCAGAAGGGAACAAGGACTGTTCTTCCATTTCTTTTGCTCTGGGCAGTGTGATGAGTCATTGACAGTCCACAATGATGGGACTGGCATTTGTTTCTTTTTAAACTAGAGCTGAATTTCTTACACACACACACACACACACACACACACACACACACACACACACACACATAGGCACTTGCTGGCTTTGGATATATTCTGAAACACCCAGTACATTTTCAGCTCCTCCCAGTCCTGGTAAATGCAGGAATGGAGAAATGGAGAAAACAGCAAGGCCAATGTTTGCACATTTCAGTGTCAGTGACAGAGAGAAAATGTAGAATCAAGAAATACAGTTCAAAGTGAGGTTTGGTAGCATATGGACATTAGACTATCCAGAATGGCTACAACTACTGCTGACAAATGTGTCTTTAAACCACACCTTCCAAGCCTGACTGCCAGCAAGCATACAGATCCCATAGGTAAGAGGTTCCTATTGCCTCTCTAGAAAACCTGGTATCAGCCATAATTAAAGATGGAGTCTGAGATGAGATGAGCCTTGGATCTGACTGAACGAGGCAGCTCCTCATCCAGCTGTGCCAGATCCCAGGTCTGTGGAGGCAGAGCAAATGAAATAGAAAAAAATTAGATTAAAATATCAGAGTAGCCTTTAGGCAGCAAGGTAGGGATAGACACTGGTAACTAAAAATAGTAGCCAGAAGTGTACTTGACCACAGTATATGCACAGTCACGAGCTGAGGGTTTCCAGCCTCCAGGCATCCATTGGGTGCTCCCCTGAACCACAGCGGATAACCCCTGCAACACACTGAAGGTCCCCACAGCTGTCGTGGTGGTGGGTGGAAGATGTCAACTACACCAACTTTGACACTGAAACCATTTCAGTGCAAAGCAGAGCAGCTTTTAAGAGATTTACATTTTGTTTGGCCCAAATGGAAATAGTCCCCCTCGCTCCTGCTCTGTGGAATGGCCTGGAGAGAGGAAGGCATGGCCTTGACAGAGGAAGGCATGGCCTTGCTGGAAAAGCAACTCCTGTTAATACACATTGCTCTTGATCCCCTTCCCATAAGAGCTGGGAGTTTCTTTCATGCAGTATGGTGAATTCAGCGCTACTGAATGTGGAGAGATCAAATTCAGTGTAAATCTGTTCCATCACTTAAGGCTCATTTTTTTCAGCCTTTTTTTGGTCCCAGACACATGAGGTAATCCAATTACATGTGAATAGATTTGTGGTACCCAGAGCTATCTCAATACTGATGTACCTCTGTTCCTTCCTGCAAAACATGTCAAAACAATTTATATGCACATTTGAATAAGTCATCTATACAAACACTCTCCTTCAGGTAGAAATTTAATTTCTTCCATAGAAGGTTTCTGTTGCTATACAAACATGTGTAAGTCAGAGTTAATTGCATTGCTATACCTGAGCTTTTCTTTTTAAAGCTAGAGAAGTCATTAGAAAATATCCCTGGATTCTCAAACTGAAACCAAGATTCAGTAAACACAGATATTAAAATATAACCATTAAAGAAGATTTCTTCAGAGAGTTGGTATCTTTAAGAAGGGGTGTTTCTCTCACAAGTAATCTCTCCCCTGCTCTTGCACAACTGAAGAGCTCTCATTAGGACTACCTCCATGGAAGTCACATTAAACAGAGCTCCAACCTTTCCCTCCTGTCTGTGCAAATCTTTGCTCTGAGAAGCAGGCAGAACAAGCACGTTATTCTAGAGGGAAATTATGTAAATATGGGACACATCTCAGTGCGAGAATAGGAATTAAAACAGTAGTTTCACATAGCAGGTGCTGGCTCTGCTGAAGGAGAGGAAGGGCACTGGGTTCCTGACCTTGCTGAACAAGTTCGTAGTTACAATCTTGCTGTAGGCTGGCAGGAGGTAAAATGTGATGTCAGCCGGTCTTAAAAAATGAACGAAAGAAGCTTAATGGAATGGGGAATAGGGCAAGGAGCTATGAGAAATGGCTTTCCCTGCTGATCTCTGCAGAAAGATGTCTCCCAAGGGGAGACTGGGAAGATGTGGGTCTCAAAGTCTCTCTGGCTGGAAGCAAGGGTCAGAGCAGTGAAGAAACACAGCCTCTAAAGCAAAAGAAGGAATTAATGCCTCCATTTCCTGTGCAGCTAAGTTTGATTATTGACTATAGTAATTATACACCCAGTTTTTCCAGTCTCCTCATGGCCTCACTTCACCTGTTGAGGGCCTGACCTTGCAATTGTTGCTCAGGTTTGAAACTGAGTGCCACAACTCCTCTCTTCCCAGCCACTCAGTTGTTCCTAAGTGCAGTTTCCTGCCAAGTATCATTTCTAGCTCAACCATGCAACATCTCCAGTAGCTGACATCAGCATCCATCTAGGGCTGCTGAGAGCTGGGATACCCTCTGGGATAGGCTGTGACAGACCAGGGTTTGGATGGATGGACGAAACCTGTCAGCATCAATTGGTCATAAACAGATATGGCAAGACAGGACACTCTGGGATATGACACTCAGATGTCTTCCCAATGGTGAGTTTGGTGTGCATAGGCAGGTCTTCTGTGTCTCTTTCTCTGTCTGGAACAGGTACAAAAATATCTCCTTGTCACACCACTAGGGAGATGGATGCACAGACACAATGCAGGACCCACTGCTACAGAAGCATCCTTCTATTACACAAGAGCAGTCTTTTGTCTTGGGATTTGCTGGGCTGCTCCAGAAACTCACTGCCCTCTGTTCCAGACCCTGGGCCATGGGTCACTTCATCCTGTTATGTTCATTTCACATGGCTATCTGTATGGCTTCAGTCCTATGGCACTAGATGTGCATGGACAAAATTCAGTTTCCTGAAGTTACATTGACAGTCTGCTGGACAGACTGCACCTGCTCCATGCAGTGACTGAAAACACAAGTTCGATACTCAGATATCTCACTGCCTTTTCTAAGTGCATCCCTTGGAAACTACAGGCCTGTCAGCCTCACTTCAGTGACTGGTAAAATTATGGAGACAATTATTCTGGGAGTTGTTGAAAAAACACTTGAAGATCAACAAAGTCATTGGTCACAGCCAGCCTTCATGAGAGGAAGCCCTCCTTGCCAAATCTAATTTCCTCTTATGACAAGGTAACCCACCTAGCTGATCAAGGGAAGCTGGTTGATGTAATCCTTTTGGATTTCAGCTTTTGATAATGTCTCTCACAGTGTCCTGCTGGACAAAATGTCCAGCCCACAGCTGGATAAACATATCATGTGATGGGTGAGCACCTGGCTCACGGGTCAGGCACAAAGGGTTGCAGTGAGTGGGGTGACATCAAACTGGGGACCTGTCACTGGAGGGGGTCCCCAGGGTTCCATCCCTGTGCTCTTCAACATCTTAATGACTTGGACACAGGACTGGAAGGGATACCAAGTAGGTTCACAGATGATAC
>VWZW01003166.1:148034-168464 GCA_013397115.1 Edolisoma coerulescens
CTTACCTACTGGATTCCCAGAGGACAAGAGCTACCACTGGACCTTCAGGTGAAGACCAGACCCTTTCTACAGGATCACTGTTCTGTTCAACAGAACCATCACTCCAGGAGGACTGCAGCCGCCATTGCATCGGACTGCTACCAACACCCTGACCGACAGGGTGTCAGGTTGTATTCTGACTCTGTCAGTGGTTTCTTTTTGTACTATTGCGTTTATTTTATTTTTCCTATTAAATTGTATTTCTGGCTTGGAGTCTCTCACTGGTTTGCTTTCAAACCAGCACATCTGGCATGATAAACAGTCCTTAACTTTTCATCTCCTTTCTCTCTCCCTTGCCAAGACTTACAGTGGTGAGAGGTGGTACAGGAGATGCTAAAAGCCATTTTAGAAGCTTCCTTGATGAGTAAGATACTTAAACCTGCTTCTAAAATCATAAAGTGAGTTTCTAAAGAAATGCACACCTTTGTGATGTAGCTGTAAGATAACCAACAGGTCATTTATTGCTGCACAAGAAATATCCACTTTTCCCTCTTGCCAACTTCTCCTGTATGCCTGATCTTCACTGCAATACATCTCTTCTTCAGTCCTATACATCTCTCATCTTAGTTTGTAAATTGGTTTTTTTGATGGTTGAGCTAACCTTGACTTTCACCAAAATGCATCTGGAAGCATTGACAAAACTCAGGTAAACTGCAAAAAAAGGAAAACCTCTACTTCTTGAGCAAATAACAAAGCCTTTATACTGAGCTCACTGAGGTCCTTGTGCAGCTTTATACAATTATAAGGTTACATGACTGTAACAGTCTCTCCTTCTATTCTGGTAATTCCTGTAATGTCTTCCTGGAATATTAACATAATCATAATGTAATGCATTGATACATATTACAAACCAGCATAAAAAATATTTACCACTTCACCTTTATCCTATCTGTGCAGTTCACTAAAATTGAAATCCAATGGTCAAACATTATTATTTAGTTAAAGTAACTTGCTGTTTTCATGCTCAAATTGAGTTTCCTCTGTACTGAGTACATTACTAGGCATCTAACACCTAAATTCAATTGTTCCTGTGCACCATGTCTGAGACCAGAATCTGACCAGTAATTTACTCTTCCTGGATGGTTCAGAAGAATAATTCATTTGCAGATTTCCTCTGTTCATAAAATTTTCAATACTCTAACCTATAAAATATCTATGTTATATATAAACCAGGAAATGGCATTTCTGACTGGAGAAAACCACATCAGACCATCTTATCTTGTTGCCTGTTAGATGGAAAGGCATTTATGTTGGAGCAAATCTCAGAGAATTTTGAAAATGAAAGCACAGGGTCACCCAATAAAAATCATACATGCATTCTAAATACAGAGCTCTTGATGCAGTAAAGCATTTGAAAGGGTTACCATGATGATATATGAATGTCAGCATGACCAAGACTAAAGGGCAAGACATTGCATTAGGTTGTTTCTTATTGCTAAAAAAAATGACTTCCCATTCAGAAAATGCTTCAAAATCTAATTATTTTTATATAATATGCCACTTTGCCTCTTCTTCCCGGCTATATGAACTACTGGAAAAGGATTCTCTGCTTACATGGATTTCATCTTAATGAGTTGCCTAATCTTTTCAAGAAAATATGTTTTTATATATAACTTTTGAGCACAGTCCCTTAATTAACAGCAGGAATGCTTGTGAACTGAAAACAAAGCCAGTTAGTAAGCCTTGAAATTACATTCAGAGCCAACTGCATCAGCATTAGCATTCCTGGACTGAAGTCAATATCTAGATCTAGTTCAATATCTAGTTATCTAGTCAATACCTAGAATTGTGTGCAGTGCCCCAAGCATCAGGAATTCAAACATGAAATAAAAATCTTGGAGTACTGCCTTACTCAGGAGCAAACTCTGCACATGGCAGGGTGAGCCTCACCTCCATTGCATGGTAACTCTCCATCCTTTCTTTTTCTTCCCACAGATCACGGGGAGGGTGGAGGTGGTGGACTGAGGATGAGAATACACATTTTTTCAAACATTGTGAATGTCCTTTCAAGGACCAAGGGTAAGGGCGATAATCCTTTGATTAATCTCTCAAAAATATCAGACTTTTTTTTTAAAAAAAAGACTCTGTGGAATTTATTTCAGTTTCTGCATTTTTAAGGGTTTTTTCACCTTTTCCACCTGAGCTTTTCACCTGCCATGAATAGCCAAAATTTTAGGAAATATTTCAGAAGTCCCATGATGAGTGATAAACTTCAGACCAGTTGACATCACTGCTTCCAACACCACTACTTCTAAGACCAGCTTTGCCAGCCCGTGGTTGGGCCAGGAGTTGAGTCAGGATCAAGAAACCACATAGCCACAGCCTGCATGCAATGCAATGTTCTAGTTCTTCCAGGACAATCCTTATCATCTATCCTAACCTTCTTGCTGGAGACCTATGGGATTTGCTGATGCTCTCTGTAACGCCCAAAATAAATTGGCTCAGGAAAACCAAGGCTAGAGGATCACTGTGCTGTGACCAGTTCTCTGGGGAGCCTCTTCCAGTGCCCAGCCACCCTCTGGGTGAAGAACTTTTTCCTGATATCCAACCTAAACTTCCCCTGTCTCAGTTTCATGCCATTTCTTTGGGTCCTGTCTCTGGTCACCACAGAGGAGAGATCAGTGTCTGCCCCTCCTCTTCCCCTCACGAGGGAGTTGTAACTGCAATGAGGCGTCCCCTCAGCCTCCTCCTCTCTAGGCTGAAGTGACCTCAGCTGCTTCTCATATGGCTTCACCTCTTCACCATTTTTTGGCCCTTCTTTGGACACTTTAATAGTAGTATGCCCTTTTTACATTGAGGTGCCCAAAACCCCACACAGGACTCAAGGTTAGGCTGCACCGGCTACACTCCAATCACATCCACAGCTTTGGGTAGGTCTGTAGATTTTGCCAGGGAAGGTATGGTGTCCATCATCAAATGAAATTTATATGATCCATCTGTTTCTGTTCAAAGGATTATCTCTCTCTTTCTCTCACTGTGCATATAATGACAACTCAGAGTGACCATGGATCTGCCCTTCAGAGTCTCTTTTCTGAATGAAGTTATGGAAGTTATGATGTTGTAATGAGAGGGCTCAAAGTCCGCTGAAGGAAATAAAATGTAGCATTAAAAAGTACAAAGCAAGTCCATCCTCAAAAGTCTGAGTCCCACACATGCAATGCTAGCAAATTTTCCACTGGAAGCAATAGGGCCTGTAGCTCTGTTCTGCACAAGGGAACTCCTACTGCAGTGGCTGAGAAGGGACGGCTGGCACCTCCTCGGGACACTGTCTTTGTCTTGCAGGAGACAAGCGGCTGGGCACCTCCTTAATTGTCTTCCACTTCCCCATTATCTCTTCCAGCCTGTCAGGGCTAATATGCACTTATAAATGTGAACCTCCCTCCTGCTCCAGGTCAGCAGCATCTTTTCTGCTATCTCTATTCTCTTTCTAATGAGTAAGTTTCTTCCTCACAAAAGGGCAATGGTTATCCTTTGTTCCAGAAACAATTATATGTTTGTTTCTTTCAATGGGTTATTAAAGCCTCAGATTATTTTCATACCATTTATTCAGCAAGATTTAACACACAGTCCTTCCTAGAGAGGGCGAAGTCATCTTTGGCTGCTTTTACTAGTTACTTTTCTAGAGTAACTGGCCGACTCATTTCAGACACTGGTATTTCCTCTTTCTTTTGTCCTCTGTGCTCTACCTCCAGGCTTCTGAGCACCAACCTTTATATTTTCCCCTTTTCTGCAAAAGGACAAGATACCAAATTCACTGACCTGAGTAGGCGCAGCTTCTAATTGAGTCAATGAGGTTACACCTGCCTTTGTCAGCAATGAGTTTGGCTTGACATCCCTAGTGAGCAAAATGTCACGTTACCTTTGCTGAGCAGGACATTTCAAATAAAACACTAGCAAAAACAATTAACTTAAAGCCATCAATCCCACTGAAGCTACTTTCAAGCTCCTAAGGATTTAAGTCAATTCACAGTAAATGTCTTTGGCTTAATAGATTGTGAAGATTTGGCATTAAATATATTGTTTAATGACACTGAATTAAGCACCATCATATTGTATTTCTATATAAAAATTATATTCTATAACACATCTGACAACTTTTAACTATAATACTTAAGGAACTATTAACAATGGAGGAGATCATGCAGATCTTTGCATTCTATAACACCTTTGAATTTTTGCAGAAATATATGACATTTATAGATATATATGTGTAGTTCTCAGATACAGCAAGCTTTTGTATTTCTTTTGTATCTCATTTTACATCAACAGACATGGAAGATTTATAATAGTATTGTTCCCTAATTAATTCTATTTGGCACAGAACAGGTAGTAACAAATTTGGATGAGTGAGAAGTAAGAATGAAGTCTTTCTGTCAACACCTTCGTTTCAGCTACAGAAGGGGTCAGCATGTTATCTAAAGAGATTTAAAGCCCAAGTTCAGCTCCGAGCTAGATTTCCCTGAACGGCACATGACAGCTTATGGCCAGGTACATGTGGATCAGCACCTCCACTCTTTGCACACTTGGGTGCCCTTTTGCTTTGCAGAGTTCATAAAACCCAGATAGGGTACACAGCCTCCCGCATCAGAAAAGGACAGAATTACCAATTCTTGTAGGCCAAATCCCACTGTAGGCAAACAGAAGGAAAAGCTGGAGATAGAGATGGGTGTCCCTGGGGATGAGAGGGAAATAAATTTCCGCAGGAACAGAATATTAACAAAAGACTTCCAAAAATACAAGATATCAATTATGTTTGGCAATCGGGTGAAAAATGTCAGCTCCCAAGTCCCTGAAGCGGCAGGGGAAGCTCCCCCCAGGCACCCATGCAGCACCACTGCCCAGGTGCCAGGATGAGAAGGTGACAAAGGAGGGAGAGGAGCATGTGCTCTCAGTTTGGTCCAGGGGGCCATGGGCAGAGAGACACTCCAAGATGCTGCAGTTTCAGTGCAGACTGACAGCACAGCTCTGCCTGGTTAAATCAATGAACACTTTGCAATTGATTTCTGGGGCAGCTGCCATAGGTTGTATGGTTTCATCCCTCAATTGCTTTAGTACTCAGCTCATTTTAAGCACATTAGCAGCTTGATTGAAGTCAATGGTACAGTTCAGATACTTAAAATGAGTTAAGTTCTTAAGTTATTTTGTTGAATTGAGGCCTTAATAAACGTTGTTAATGAAGGTAGGGTCTTCTGAGATTTGGAACATCTTCCAATCTCACAGTTCACACTGCACAGTCACTTGAATTCAGCAGAAGTCCTTGTCGCCACCAGAAGGAATGTCATCTCCCTCTTTCCCAGAAGCTGGTCTTCACGATGTTCCTGGCATTGGGACCTGCAATCATGTGGTTGTGCAGTGTGACAGTCTGAACCTGTTCCCTGCACGCGGCTGGGCAGGCAGCAGGCAGAAACAAGGTGCTAAGGGTGGTAGTTGGTACCACCTCCTCTGGCAGGACAACAGGTGTGTGCTAGATTGAAAGGATCATATAACCACAGCACCACCAAATCAAGGAATAAAACAGCTTGTTAAACCACTGGAGGGATTATCTGACAACTAAGTATCCAGCAATTACATCAGAGGTTTCACAAGCATATCAAAATTCTTTACCAGGGAAAACTTGGAGACTTCATCACTTACATAAACTGTCATGAGTGCTTTCAGACCAAAACTTATAGGCAAACAAGAGCACATACAACTAAGAAACAAAATGTTTTATGTGTGTACCACCTAGTGGCAAAGGTCTGGAATTTCAAAGCTTTATTTCTGATTGAAAGAATATGCAGATTCTGGGAAGAAGATCCTGTTAACCAGGTGTCCAACTATTTTGGATTTCTCTGGATAAATGTTTAAATCCACTAGCCTTTTTCATGCTGTATGCCTAAAATCCACACTCATATTGTAAAGAGTTTCTAAAAAGATTTTAATGGTTCAGGGCCCCCTGGGTATGTGCTGATATATGCTACAGTGGGGAAGGAAATTAGGTAGTAAATGTGACAGAATCAGAGAGGGACATAAAAAGTAAGGCAATCAGGTATATACAACAAACCCAGTGGTTTTAAGGTCAATGCCACTGCACACCTGTGGTTCATCAGAGGCATATTTCTGAGTGTCGAGCAGTTCAGATGCAATGGAATGAAATTAAGGGAAAAACCACAACTATGTTTTCAGCTGGATCAGGAGAGCTGACAGTGTAGTAAGAGAAATCCTGTTTTCTGTATGGTAGCCCTACAACTGTTTGATTCATGTATTGTCCTGAGAACTCAAGGGTGAATGCCATGCTCTTTTGGATCCTTTGCAATAAAATGTGAATAGGTTTTCAAGTGGAAAGTGCACAAAAGAAAAAGCCTCTGGATGAACATACTTCCAGACAGGGCAAATTGTTACTTAGACAGGAACAGTGAGATCATAACCCAAGAGAAAACAAAACCCATCATATTGCATACATTTCAGTTGAAAAATGTTCCACTTCAAAATCGTTAGACATTAATTTTTATAATCTGTACAATAAACTTTTCAATTATAAACAGCAGAAAAATTATGCTTATCCTTCACAACCATCCAGTCACTCTATTCTGAGCAGGTGATCCCATGCCCACACTTTGTGACATTTTCAGTGTCATCAACTAAGCAGAAAAGGGCCTGCAGATAGGCAAAATGATGTGGCAACAGGCTGTCACTTGGGTTTGAAAATGTGCAGAAACACAGTAGTTTTCTCTAGACAGGATGAGGAAACCTGCAGGCAGACCAGGCAGTGGGGATCTCCTGGCTCTGCTCAGCACCAGTTTCTCACTTCAGGTAAATCAGTAAAAAGTTCCTCCTGAGACCAGGCATGAAGTCCTGGCCATGCTGAAGTTGGTACTAAAACCTCTGTTAACTGCACTTGTGGCACAATCTCACCCAGTGCTTCCAGTGACTTACAGCACCCCTGAATTGGATTCTGGATTGATACATTTATTAATCTCACAAAGCAGTTTACAAAATGAGGCTGCTTGATGGGACTGCAGCGTGCATTGTGTGGGGATTATTCCATACCATTCCATATCATTCCATACCATCATTTCAATCCTATTGTTGATTATCATGTGAGTATTACATTAACTTCAGCTTTGGAAAGCTGCTAATAGTTGAGATTCATGAAGCTGTCAGCTAATTCTGTATCTAATCACTTTTTAAAGACCTACACACCAACAGGGGTGGAAAAAACCCTGGACAGCTACAGGTGGCATTGTAGCACCCTGGGCCAGGGCATCAGTGCAAAGAATTCTTGCATCAAAGAGAGCAGAAAGGTAAGAAATCTAATTTCAGATTTAGGAAAGACCCATGGGTTTCACCTTAGATTGACAAGAATCAAGCTCTCCACTGAGAGCCTGTCTGAAAGTGATTTGTCATTTAATGACAAAAATAATGACCTGCATAAGGTCATTAAATTACAGGTCCACTAAGGACATACATACTGCAGAACAAGAACACAGTGTATTTTCTTCTGTAACACTGAATTTCAGATCAAAGTGTTAGGCAGTAAATAAAAGTTCTTTGAAAAATAAGTGAAGTACATCACTCTGAGTCCATCCACCAAATCAGCTTCCCTCACAAGCATCTGCAGCCCATCCTGTGGATCCCCACATACCCTCTCACAAGTGAAGCTCTCAGAGAGAAAGCAAGCAGGTGAAATAACAAAGGCACACTTACAAAACTGCAAAGCTCTTGGTTAAGAGGGTATATGCTCCTGATAAAAAAAACCAATCTTGTTCTCTCTTGAGAAGAGAGAGCGGATAAAATTAAACACTTTTCTCGTAGGAATCAAGAGTCTATCTTCATTAGCTATGTAACAAGAAAACATGAGTTTTGTCAGAGACTCAGAATTACTGAAATCTGTCAAGTTTCATAAAATTCAGTGGGTAAGGCTGCCTGTCAACCATATGATGAGAGACATTTCTGCATTGTTTTTGTCCAAGTTGATTTTCCCAAGCTGGGTCCCTATATAAAGATTTCTGCCTTATAGCAGAACCTCTTCTTGCTCAGCTCTGATACCTCCTGTCAAGGGAGAGTGGACTGAGCTTGTTGTGGAAAAGGGCATGGTTAACACTTGTGCAGGCCCTTAAAAGTGATCCCATTGCAGGCTTCTATGTCACATGTACATTCCTCCACATCCTGAAATAAACTCTGTTCAGGTGTTCAGGTCTCTCTCCTTTTCTACCTGCCCACTTTGTTGTCTCCGTTTTCTGGTATTACAGGTGTGGTAACCTCAGACCAAATGGCATATAAGACCTTAACGTCAGAGTGAAAAACAGCATCAAGTATTCCATTCATGCCAAGAGGCACAACCAAAGTATGTATTGATTTGAAACCATAACCATAGAGCAGCCATGCAGAGTGTAGTGTTTTCCTGAGAAAAAATACTACATGAATATACTTTACTGAAGATGCACTGCAAGTGTCAGTAATGGTAGGAAACAGCCAGATTGGTAAGTGTGACTTCTGAACTGCTCCCTTCAAGTACAGGAGAAAGTTTCCACAGGAATCCCACAATTCACTTCACATTCCTGTCCTGGAAAAAACATTCTTCCAGCAGCAAAGGACTACCTGTTTTGTCTGGACAAGCACCTTGAAGTTCCAGACCATAAGGTGTCTCTTCCTATAAATTACCTCCAGTTCAAGGAAGCTTGGAAGCTTCTCTCAAGTCAAATGTCAATACTGTCACTTGGCTCTGTCAGTTTAGCAACATGTGCCTTTCCAAATACAAATAAATGTTTTATAAAGTTTTGCACTCCTCAGTTACATAAGTACATTTATTTTGTTTATAACTGATAGCTTGATAATACTCTTGTATTTCTTGGAGAGTGTTCCAGCTGGTTAGATTTTCACACAAGGATGTGAATTGAAACCTCAGGCAAAACAAGAACTGTCTCTCATATCTTCTACTGATTAACAAATAGTTCTTGGCCTGCTGATGCTATTCTTAATTGGACTACACTGTGAGTAGCAATTAAGACTAAATGGCCACTTGCTGAGAGCTGCTGAAAAAGAAACTGCAGCTTTAGGGGTTCATATTCTCCAGATAAAGTGCAGTTGTCTTACTTTGATGTTAAAGAAAGAAGCTTAATTTTTTAATGGCTCAGTATATTAAAAAAGAATGATTCAATTCACAGCAGGGAAATTGATTTTGGGTAGGATTATATTTTTTTAAGGTCTTTTTTCTCCAAGACCACTTTGCAGATTTAAAGGCTCCTGACTGACAGCACTGGAGGTGGGACTCCCCAGTCCTAGAGAGAAGCAGTGACAGCTATAGCTGCAAGAACCTTACCTGACTCATCTGTAACTTGACAAGGTCATCCCAGGGCTAGAAAGAGATTTTCTGATGCAGTCCATGCACTGCTGGTCTGTCAGATAAACTGGATGCATGATTTAGTAGTGTAAATGAAATCTACATAAGTATTCACATCTCTAAATAATCCTGAAGCTGCTATCAGCCTATGTGAGATCCTCCCTCTTCACATATAGACCAGTGTGAGCCATACCTCATGCCCTTCCTCTGTGGTGGTTAAAATAAATGTCTGCAGTGAACTGAAACTATCTTTGGAGGACCACAAGTCCTTATTTGAGAGAAACGTCACATTCACTTCCCTATGGCACCAGAGGAAGGAATTTGCCACAGTTAAGAGAAAATTTTATATTCCCGAATGGCTAAGCCTGAGGACGACCACTGACCCTCAGAGCTGGCACTCTGCTGCCTTTCACTGAAGCTAAAGCTGGGATCCTGACAGAGTTTCCCAAACTGTTTCCCCTTCCAACCTCAGCCCAACCCTTACAGCATGCATCCTTCCAACTCTGATGCTAAACCAGCTGCCTCTCACCCAGCTGCTCCCATTCCCAGGGCACTGCTGAAAAGCCAGTGCCTGGACACCTTCTCTGTGGTTTAGCCACCACAGCCCTTAGCAGGGCCTTCAGCTGCTGACTTCTCAGCCTGCCTGAAAGGATTTTGTCACTGGAAGCCTTCTGCAGTTCCCTCCGACTGGGAATAAATCCGCTTGTGGGAGAGAGGATCAGTGCAAACTGGCTGGATGGGAACAGTGAAAAAGGCAGCTGTGGTTTCAGCTGCTTGGTCTAAGCCCAGACAAAAAATACAATCAATAGGATATCAAGTTTTCAAGGAGGGAAGCCTGTATTTATAATGGTGGATAAAGAGTTCAGTCAAGGTATCAGATGTAACCTCTAAATGTGTTTCTGAGCTCTGAATGACAAGACTACCTCATTGGCTTGAACTTGAGGAGATCTGATACATTTTCTAAGAAAGTAAACTGTTTCTCTGACACATCCTTACTGAAGAAAGATCTTTGTGAATCCCAGTGCTCACATCACTTCCATATGGACTTTAAAAGCCTGAATGCCTAAGGATTTGTCTAAACCAGTTTTATATCACATGCCAAGAATTTTTAGCACAAGTTTTTCTTTGCATAAAACATCTAGAAATAGGTAACATATCAGTTCACAATGTTATCTCTATGCACATTTACATTTACATACATTTTACTTTCCATATCCATTTAATCACAGAGTATTACCTAGCATCATCACTAGATTGACTTAGCCTGATGAGATAACACTAGCAACATTGGTATTTCATTATTCCATTCCCCAAAAGGTATTTCTTTACAATTTAGCTACTACTTGGCGAAAATACTGCTGAACACCTGCAGGAAATAAAACAACCTTAAACCAATTTATTTTGCAGATGCCAAGTGCCAAGGTTCTCTGCCACTCATGCAGCTTAGAGATAAGTCTTCTGCACATTTTAAATAAGAAGCAAGTTGTTTGCCTTGGTTGTGGTAGTGATCATACAAACAAATGTAATCCGCCTTTCAATTATGTTGTGTGCCTGGGACAGGTCAGAGCCTATGTGAGGGAGGTGGAAAGACAAATGTCTCAAAGAAGCCAGGTATAAATCAGTAGCAATGGAGAAAGAAGCTGCTTCATTCTCTGCTCCTCTGTCCACTTGTGCATCTGAGGCGAGTCAAGGCAAAACAGAAGGGATCAAACAGATTTCTTACAGCAAATGATGCACACTGGGAACTAGACTCTGAAACACACTCTATAATCTGCTCTGTCTCAGAGACTGGATACAGCTAATTGGCAGAGCTCCTTAATTAGCACAGAGCTGACATCGTCACAGACAGTGCGGGAGTGTGTGCAGTGTGCTGCAGTGGAGCACAGCACCTGTCAGTCGGGAGCCCTCTCCTCCCACAGTGATGCCCTGGCTGAGAAGGTTGCCCTTGGCTAGAGAGAAAGATTAGAGGCCAAAGAGAAGAAACTATTAAATGGTTCTTCCTTAAGTGCAGGGGCTCATGCAGCTGAGCAGCTGTCGTGGTTCTGTCCAGGCTGTACAATGAGGAGCTGTCCCTTGTGGGCTGAAAACAGAAAAGCAAATGTGCAGGTGGGTTCTTAGACTTGTTACCTCCTTATTACAAAGGAAAAAAGGTGGTGCTTCCTTTGACATTCACCTACATTCTCTAAATGCATTCAGCAGTGCAAACCTTTCATGTCCTGGAATGGGCTGGTGTTTTCACCTCTAACCCAGAGATTTCATTGTTACTTCAGTACTGCCATATGCAAACAGTTGTTCTGACCACAGATCAAGCACCTTTAACTAAAAGTTTTTGCTAAACAATTAATAAAGTTGTGAGTTACCTCTTCTAAGAATAACATAACACAATATAGCTAAGGCAGCAAAATTTTCCTAGCTACCAAAGCAGCCTTAAACAGGAAAAACATTTTTTTTCTTTTTTTGTTTCTTGGGAAGAGGAGAAACTTTGCTGAATATTTCTGAGCTTACATTTGCAGAAGCAGTTATATGTTCTGTTGTCCAAAGGGACCCATCCAATGTGTCTTCTGCCACCCTTCCTTTTCATGCTTACTACTCATACTACAGCTACTGAAGCAAGGGAGTCTCCTGACACTTATGGTGATGGGTAAGGATGCAGAACATCGATGCTTCCAGGGCCTTACTCAGAGCCCAGTCACACTGTGGGAAGGCCACTGGGATAACTCTAGTCTAGTTAGGTTACCCCAGCGCATCTCTCCCTCTCAGAAACAAGGCAAAGAGATACAGAGGCACTCACATAACACATATCTTGCAGGCCAAATTCTTTACACTGTTACCACTTACCATATCTGCAACAGCTCCAGTTGAGCCAGCTTTCAATGTTTAATTACATATCTCTGCTAGGTTATTCTGGCTTGATGTTGCTGCCTGGGAACAGAATTTGGCCCTTCTTATAAGCGTGTTTTTATACAGAGGATGACAAATATCAAAAATGCAAATTTTTTTGCTGGAGAGCTGCACTGTCCTTGAAGGTGCTAGGAAGACCCTAGGAAAGCTTCAGGCTAAAATAAAATTTAAAATTGTATGAGACCTTCTCCTGGAAAGAGTCACTACATATAATTGCAGTCCCACATTTTAGGTCCAAATAGCTTCCCATGTTTACAAGTCTACATGCCATTGGTGTAGGAAGTTTTTATACATGAAATGCCAGTCTTTGTAGCTTGTGCTGGCATTTCTAAACTGGGACATAGAGCTATGCTTTACCAGCTTTTATCCAGAAGAGATAAAGCTGCCAAGTTAACAATGTGGCTGTAAGCTTTTCATTAATTTTCCAGTGTACTTTGTCTTAGTGGGCAATGTAGATCTGAAGTTCAAAATTTTTATGGAAAGAAAAAAAGCCTGTTAGGAAGTCATCAGCTAATGACATAGAGCAACACATTTAGCCCCAAGTTTTTAGGGCTATAACACAATTACTATAATTACATGAACTGTGTGTAAATATATTTGCACAACAAATCCCAATGGACTGAGAGGAGGTAGGTTGTGGTTTTGTTATTTTTTAAATTTGGAACATTCTTGGTGGAAAAAATTCCTCTCTCTCTGTTGCTGCAGTCCTTTACACACATACAACTCCCAGACCTTATGTGCTTCATCCCATTTATGCCATTGAGGCTGCCCACATGCATAGGGATGGAAGAGCACTTGTGTAAGAATCTCTGCAAATGTAACCCAAGCAAGCAGGCTTGGTTTGGTTTCCAGGCCCTCCTACTCATGGGCTGGAATGGTAGACACTGAGAAAATGACCCGTGGCAGCATGAGAGTGTGCATGAGAAAATTCAGCAGGAGTTTTCCGTAATTTAAACAGCTTGCGATGCTCTCCCTCATCTTGAAGGGTTCAGGTGATTCTGATGATATCCAGGGAAGGGAAAACAAGGCTTGGGGGAATAGGAAGGGCCTGGCTTGTGACTGGGTTCCTTCAGATCCAATTCCAGGCTGGCTGTTTCAACATCTCCTGAGTACCTAATTCCTAGCTGTGAACCAGTGTTCAGATGTGTTTTTTCATAGTCTCCTGAAAAGTTCACGGTACTCCCACACCCTAGACTGTATGGTACTTATTAAACTGTTTGTGATAAATATACAAAGTCTGCGTTATGTCACTCAAACAGCAATGGGTCTCAATTCTGACATCAGCAGAGTCACCTGCCATAAAAACAGTGTGATGTAAGTGAGAATAATATATTTTTCACTGGTGTATTGCTGAGGATTGTGAAGATTGTTTCAGCCTGATGATAATAATACAGCAAAACTAGAGACACAATTTGCTACTTGTTTGAAAACAGTGGAAAATGTAGATTGCCAAGGGAAAAGGTGAACTATTTCACATAGATGAGATGGAAAAACCACTTTGGGGTCACTTATATCTTCCTTCTTAATGTTTTATGGGTTTTATTCTGCATTTTAAAAAATTTAATGTCCTGGGGTGGGCTAACTCTACAAATGTCACTTCCCAGGTGGGCTTGTCTTATGCAATTAAAAATAAAGCACAGAACATCCATAACTGATGGAACTTCCACACAGAACAAAATCTCCTCTACTCCCTTTTTCCCATCCAAATTCTGATTCCCACAGAAGAGACTTGAAGTATGGAATCAAATTAGAGCTAATCAACCACAGCGTTTTGTAATTAATAAGAAAACCACATCCCACATGGAATGATGGAATTTGACAACCTGTTGCCAAGCATGTGGCCTTTCCACCCATTTATCTGGGTCAAACTCTGTTTTTGATGGAAGAAGAGTAAGTGAGGAATAACTCCGCTGAAAGGCATGGAGTTACTCCATATTTATATACTACAGATATAGGTCCAGAGCCTTTTTTTGAGTAGCAGATGCAGATTCAAGAAAATTCAGTACTGTGGCAGCCCATTACAATGGACTGTGGGATGGGCTTTACCCTGCAGTCCAGGCTGTGTCTCCTCTGAATGCTCCCACTGGTATCACTGCATCATTCCAGCATCATTACTCCTGCTGGCCTCCTGCGATGCAGGAGCAGCAGGAGCTGAGGATGTGGTAACTCCCTTTGCTAAAGCAAGGTCCCTCTAAAACTCTAGGAAGAAGCATGAAAAATGGAGGAGCTCCCCTTACTCCAAACTTCCCATGTGAGCAGTACCCAGGCTCACTTCCCTCCCAGCATCTACAGAGAATTCTGCTGCAACCCTGAGATAGCGGGGTGTCCCAAAACACCACTACCTCTGCCCTGCACCAAGACCTCCTTTGTTAAAAAGAAAAGAAGGGTAGTTGTAATAGGAACCTCCCTTCTAAGGGGAGCAGAGGCTGAACCCAGCTCACAAGAAAGTCTTCTGTCTCCCAAGGCCTGGGGTAAGGGACATTCCTGAAAAACCTCCCAGCCTAATAAGGCCTTCTGATGACTATCTGTTATTGGTTGTGTAAACTGGCAGCAACAAAATAACAGAGAGAAGTCTGAGGGCAATCAGAAGAGACTTCAGGGCCCTGGTATGACTAGTAGAGGAATCAGGACCACAGGTACTGATTTCAGAGATGAGAGTGAAAAATATCTGACAAGAGATTCAAAAACCTTTGAGAAATATTAAAGCAGAATCCATCTAATAAATCTCCAGACAGCTGAGTATTCAATTAGCATCCGCTTTGCTTTTTTATCCTTTTACCTTGTACTGTTCAGACTACCTATTTCTGGATGCATATTGTGCCACTGCATTGCAGTGAATTTTCTTCTGGTGCTTTGTTCGATTTTGACTGTCTTCTAAGCAGAAGCCGATCTGTGAAGATATCATAATGTTTATTTTAAAACAATTTGTTCCTTTATGTAAAACAGTTGGGAATTTCAGTAAATTGGCATTACTTAAGTGCTATCTTAATATTTCTCCCAAGGCTGATAAGTCTAAAACATTCTACCCGAGTTGTTTTGTGGCATAGTTGTGGTAATTGCCTGAGCACAAAGACTAATCTTTTCTTTCATTTTGTCCAGGAATGACACTGTAAAGGACTCCTTAATTTATGGGGAAGCACAAAAGTATCTGTTGGTAAATCAGATCATATCTTCCAGACATATAAACTGAAAAATAAACTGATACACAAGTGGCTTCATTAATGACAGAATTATTGAACACTTAAACCAAATAGTGAATGAGACCAAAGCTGTAGAAGGCTTTGTCCCTCACTTATTTCTAAGTCACTTGCTTCCTTACAGAATTATTTTCTCTAAATGAACTTCTGATTTCTAATAGCAAGCTAGTGTGTGTTCTGTTTGCTCAAAGCAAACAAGAACTAAAAATAAAAAGCCCTATCACACTGGTTTATATTTAAAATGCAACATGTCATACATAAATATGTACAGAGTCAACAAAGCAGCTGAATTTTACACAAGAGACATGAGAGAAGTTCCTAGAGAACTGTTGTTCTGAGGTACTAAATTTCTCAGTAGCTTTAGAGTACTTTTCAAATGGATACAGATATTCAGTTTAATTACTAAAGTACTGTACAAATCTAATTAGTGTCCATCATTTTCAGGACTTGTCTTACTCAATTTAATGGGAATGCTAATGGAAGCACTAGTTTTAAAATACTTCCAGGATATCTTTGTTTTTAAAAAACAATAAGATCTTAAATCAAGTTTGTTGTTTCTCCTGACATGTTATGCAGATTTCAGCTGTGTCTACCACCCAGCCACTGTGAAAAGCCCTGTCATTCTCAAGGATGTGCCTGGAATCCCAATGCAGAAGGAAAATGCTACCCAACTGTCAGTTGTATTCATTTTTGCAAAGCCCTTGCCAGAATACACATCTATTTATTTGGAGTAAAACACACTACTATGCTCCATAAATTCTAGGGTGGGTCATTTTTCTGGGTGTAATTCTACAGTTTTTATAGTGGGATCAATGTTGCTCTGTGTGTGGGTTGTTTTCAGCCATTTCAGAAAGGTCAGAGGAACCAAATGATGTCCAGCTGTTCCTGCAGTGAGGCTCTCCTGCACATGAACTGCCACCTCCCTTCAGTATCTCCATCACCGAGCAAAAAGCCAGAAAGTGAAAGGGAGGTTTAATCATAGAATATCTTGAGTTGAAAGGGACCCACGAGGATCATCAAAGTCCAACTTTTGGCACTACACAGCACAATCCCAGAAATCACATCACGTTCCTGAGAATATTGTTCAAATGCTTCTTGAACTCTGTCAGGCTGGTGCTGTGACCACTTCCCTGGGGAGCCTCTTCCAGTGCCCAACCACCCTCTGGGTGAAGAACATTTTCCTAACAGCCAACCCACACCTACCCTGACACAGCTTCATGCTGTTTCCCTGGGCTCTGTCACTTCAAAGAGAAGAGAGCCCCTTCTCTTTCCCTCACAGGGAAGTTGTCAACTGCAATGAGGTATCCCCTCAGTCTCCTCTTCCCCAGGCTGAAGAGACTGGATGTTCCTTGTAAGGCTTCACCTCAAGACCCTTCACTATCTTCATGCCCTCCACTGGACACCTTCTAACAGATTTTTTGTCCTTCTTATATTGCTGTGACCAAAACTGCCCCCAGCACTGGAGGTGAGGCCGCCCCAGTGCAGAGCAGAGGGGACAATCCCCTCCCTTGCCCGGCTGGCCATGCTGTGCCTGATGCCCCCCAGGACATGCTTGGCCCTCCTGGCTGCCAGGGCACTGCTGACTCACATTCAACTTGCCATCGACCAGGCTTCAGGAGAGATTTTGACATAAAACTGAACGTCCCTGGTTTAGATGTGTTAAACTGTAGATAAGTTGGACTATTAAAACATCATATCAGTATAAACCTCAGGGAAAACACAGCTGAACCACCCTGAAATCTAGAGAACAAGGAGTTCTGGGTTTTATCTGGTCTTTTTAGTGCTTGCTCTGACGTGACTTGTTTTGAGCTAGGGAGGGGTAGACTTTGGTCCTCTGAGAAATGTTAAGCCTTGTCTCCTGCTCCAGTGAGCAGAATTTTGGTATTTATCCAAGCAGAAATTGCATATGTGTAATAATAACACGGGAAAAGACAAAATATGGACAAAAAGTATTTATAGATTGAGGATAGAGCTTTTCTTTTGAGAAAAAGAAAAGTCTTAGAAACAGTTATCTTTATTTTTGCGCACTCATGGGCCACAAACTATCGCCAAAACCACAGAATGATATTCCAGAAACTTTTGTTTAATGCTGGTTTATTAGGAATGAGAGATAACTTGCTACTTTTCCCATTCAGGACCAGCTCTGCTGAAGACTACAAACATTAATTACAGCTGTAGTTTCATTGTTTTTTATGGCATTGACACACAGCTGAATTTTTGTTGCAGGTTGTGACTACAAGGGAGACAGCTGCCATGAAGAAGCAATTCACCTTATGAGAGCACCACTAGTGGTCTTGCACAGGCATGGAGCATTCAGGCAGAGTCTTGCAGCTATTTTCACAGTCAAAGTTTCCACAGAAATTTTACTCAGAAAACACTTTACAGCAGGACTGAGGTAAGTATAAAGATAATGGTAATTATCCAAATATAAACAGAAACTGTTAAAGAAGCATCCAGTGTGATAACTTTTTAGTTGACAAGCATAATCCAATTACTGAGATTTTGTGCTAGCATGATTCCAGAAAAAATTACACAAATTAGAGTTATTTTTCCAAGCTCTTATTCAAAAAAAGGTGAAGTAATTACACATCTAAGCATCTAAGCTAAATTTCTCCTCTCCAAAACCTGAAAACATGCATAGGACATGGGTTTTCTTTAGTGTTCAGAGAAATAAGAAAGGATGAAGTGAAGAAAGGGTCTGGGAAAATTAGGAGAATAGGGAGAGGAATGATACAGGGAGAAGGGCCTGAGACAGAAGGGAAAAACACAGAGAACAGGAAGGACACAAACAGGGCAGAGGTGAAGATAAGCAAGAGGTAAGGCACATCCTCCATATTTAAAAATTCTGATAAAGATATTTCCTTGAAGAGAGCATGAGCTTAACATGGGACATCAAGAACTATGTTGAAACAGGGCAGGTGTAGATGCGCAGGAAGAAATAAATACCTGGTCCTCTGTCTCCCTGGAATCTCTACCCCTGTCCTGGGCTGCAGTGTGTTCTATTACCATCTCCATGAGCTGTTGAAACCAGGTGGGCTGGTGTTCCTTGCCTCCTCCCTCCGGTCTATCTCCTGTTAATGGCCCATCAGGGCCTTGCCCCATGGCTCACGGATAAACTCCCTCTGGACTGCCTTCTGCTAATGGGCCATCTAGTCTCACTGCCTGACGGACAAAATTACATCATCCCATTGTGAGATGCTCCCCCCAGAGGGAGGAACCAAGCATTCCATCCTGGATATAAGCTGAGATTTCAAACACCACAGGCAGCCCTTACCTACTGGATTCCCAGAGGACAAGAGCTACCACTGGACCTTCAGGTTAAGACCAGACCCTTTCTACAGGATCACCGTTCTGTTCAACAGAACCATCACTCCAGGAGGACTGCAGCCACCATTTAATTAGAGTGCTACCAACACCCTGACCGACAGGGTGTATTCTGACTCTGTCAGTGGGGGTTTTTTTGTACTATTTGTTTTATTTTTCCTATTAAATTGTATTTCTGACTTGGAGTCTCTCACTGGTTTGCTTTCAAACCAGCACAACACCTCATGAATTCAAGCTGTCTCAGATTTGCCATGCCTGTGGTGCCCACAGAGGATAAACAAGCTCTCTCTAAACTATGTCAGACTACCTCACTTGTGTCTTACATCATGCTGGCAATTATACACCTTCTGCAATTATACACCTTCTGCCATTTATAAACCTTCTGCAATAGAGAATATCCCCAAATCCTTTTTGATAGAAATAATTTCTAAACTGAAGTGGAGTTGAGGAAGGGGTACAAACCGAAATGTGAAGGTAGTGCTCTTGACTTTCAGTTAACAGGAAATAATGTCGTTGAAGAAAACAAAATTTCTCCAGATCTGTACTGGTAAAATTGAGGGCAGCATCTGACTCTGTGCTGTACTCACCTAACATTTAAGAGGGCAGTGTGCTCTTCTCCAGCTGTAACTTTCATGATCTTAAAGTCTAACAGAAGTGGCTCGACAACTTTGAAGGATATTTTTTGATCCAAGATGGAAATTGAAGCAAAGAGAAGGGAGGCAGCCTTGCAGTGCAGGTAAGAGCACCCAATTAATTAGCTCAGTTCCACTAAGCTTCTGAATCTGGCTTGAAAACTCATATGTAACCCGAAAGAAGAAAGTTAAAATAACCACTCACTATTTCAGAGAGGAAAAGAAATTATTTCTGTATTATGCTGACTAGCTGCACCTGGCAGAGGTCAAAAACAGCATAGCCATGATACTGTTGCTCCCTTCTGAATCTGGAATGAGATCTGTTGTATACACTGCAATGCAGTCAACAGTGAAATTACTTCCAGTTGGGTTGCTGCTATTTTTGCTAATCTCAGCTAGACTTTTGCTGGCTGTTTTCTCCTGAAGAATCAGTGTAAAGAGGGGGAAGATAATATACTGATGAAAATTACTGTTTCTGTTCAACATCCTATACTCAATAGTTTTTGCTAGGCTTCTCTAAATATAGCAGTACATGTTTGGTGGTGCATGCTGCACACACTGTTCAAATTCACAGTGCTGTGTGGGAGCAGTGACCTGTTGGGGTTTTAGGAGTTCTCCTTTTGTTTTNGTTCTCCTTTCGTTTTTGTTTTTTTTCCGCTTAAGGAATTTTCCCAATACGTGTTGCTAGGAGACAATAACAACTGCATACTTAAGAGAGACAAAGGACCTGGCCACAGCTCAGGGGAGGGGTCCAGCTGGCTACTCTCTTTTACCTGGGTTCTCTCCTGTAGGGCAGAGATGCAGCGAGATTTGGACTGGGAGAAAGGGGTTGAGTGGAGCCCCTGGCCCTCTTGTGCCCTTGGCATTCAGAGGGGAGAGAAGCTGTGGTCTCTGTGGGGAGAATTCATCACCACTGTGGGGTTCTGCCTTCTGCTGCCTTCCTTCTGCTGTCAGTGGAGCTCTGCTCGCTGGAGTGGCCGTTGCACTGGGACCCTGTTTAACACCCTACCTCACT
>VWZW01003166.1:168516-222020 GCA_013397115.1 Edolisoma coerulescens
AGCGCCCCCTGCAGCCGCGGGGGAACCATCGCGCCCGCCCTGCGCCCCGGGAGCCGCCAGCGCCCCTGCCGGCTGTGACCGGAACTGCACCCAAGGGGAAGGTGCCTGCGGCCGAGAGAGGCGTCACTGGGTTACTGGTTCTGTTCGGTTGTTACTGCCACAGTTATTGTTGTTGGTTTGCCTTGTTATACATATATATATATATATTAGTAAAGAACTGTTATTCCTGTTTCTCATATCTTTGCCTGAAAGCCCCTTAATTCCAAAATTATAATAATTCGGAGGGAAGGGGGTTTCATTCTCCATTCCAAGGGAGGCTCCTGCCTTCCTTAGCAGACATCTGTCTTTCAAACCAGGACACCTTCCCAAACACCTTGTGTGCAAATCACTCCCACAGCCTTTCTCATCATCAGCTGCATCAGTTTCTTCTTCTTTAACAGTGAAACAAAATTACAACAGGGAATTAATTTCCACTGGCTATGTTCTTCTTTTTCATTCATGTATTTTTCAATTTTAAGCACACAAGTATATAGGACTCAGACAGACTTGTAATTAAAGTGACTGAAGATCCAAGGATGAATCGGATGTGTGCTGATGAAAATAATTTCCACCAGAAATGCTGGTTAGCTGAACCTAGATGTCTTCCTTCAAAACATCTCAGGCTGATCCTTTTGCTGGCCCCAGAAACAGATTTGGTGTTGCTAACAGCTCCTGTGAGGAAACCTGGAGCAGTGTAGGTGTCCCCACACAGGAGCCAGGCTCCAAGTCCTGCAGCAGGTGCTGCTGGTCTGCCCATCCCCACCAAGGGTTGCTGGATGTGTCCAGTTCCTCCTGGCAGCAACTCCCAGCTTTGCTGCAGAGCCACAGGTGATTTCCAGAGCCCCTCTCCACAGCCAAGCTGACAGTGACAGTCATTCCAATGGCAGGCTGCTGCATTGAAGGAGCCTCTGGTTCACATGAAATTTGGGTCCGAGAAAGTTTTCCTCTCAAAATACGTAAAACAACTACAAATCCATAAAGCCGTGCACCTGGTTTTGGGGCAGTTCTTGTGTACTTCCAGGGTATGAAAATCACACTCTCTGTATCAGCCATAAGCTTTGATTAAGAGACTAAGGGGAATCTGATATCCACATGCAAATCCTCATAGCCCCAATCCTGCAGTTTATAATGCTCAGGCAGACCACTATGCTCAAGGGGAGCACTATTAACTTTAATGTGGATTCCAGCCATGCATTTTAAATTGCCAGATCAGAGGCTGAAATTATATGCACACAGGGGCAGGTGTTGTCTACTGCATCTTCTACAGTGTGGAGCACATTGTGAACATTTAACAAAGGATAATAAAAATATCATAATAATGACAATTATGACAATACCAATAGTAATTATGATATAAAAAGAATAGATAACACTGCCTACAATATTCAGCTTAAATTTTCTTTGAGTAGAAAAACATACCAATTTTTATTGGAGTAAACTAAGATTTGTGACCAACCATGCAGCAAGCTGAGCCCAGTTTGAGAAAATTCTTCCTGGAATATTGAATTATTTTGCTGAATAGGAAATGTCTTCATACAGAGTTGTTTAAAAAAGAAACTTTTTATACCTCATGCAGCTTCCAAATTTCAGATCATAGACTAGTGATGGACTTTTTCAGGGCTGGAGGGACTCATCTCAGGTTCAGCAGACTCACGGCTCTCTCCTCAGCAGCAAGGCCTGGCCCATTCACCCTCCCCAGGGCCTCTGGATCACCATTCCCCAAACTCCAGAGGCATGTAGGCAGCCCTTGGTCAAATCCCTCCTCTGAACCCCTTGGTCTGCTCAGCGTGGAGGAGACTGAGGGGAGACCTCATTGCAGTTACCACTCCCTCGTGAGGGGAAGAGGAGGGGCAAACACTGATCTCTTCACTCTGGTGAGCAGTGACAGGACCCAAGGGAATGGCCTGGAGTTTTGTGAGGGGAGGTTTAGATTGGGTGTTAGGAAAAGTTCCTTCACCCCAGGGTGGTTGGGCACTGGGACAGGCTCCCCAGGGAAGTGGTCACAGCATCAAGCTTGACAGAGCTCAAGAAGTGTCTGGACAACACTCTTGGATGCATGGTGTTATTTATGGGGCTGTCCTGTGCAGGGCCAGGAGTTGGACTTTGGTGATCCTCGCGGGTGCCTTCCAACCCAGAATATTCTGTCATTCTTTAAAATGTAGAGGAGCAAAATTTTGCAGCCATGCCACTCTGTTGTTGACTCTCCTCACTATTAAAATCTGAAAGTAATTTGAATTCAGTTGGTTTCAAGGTAACTGTATCTTTTAGCTGGATCTTTCTCTGGAAAACTTAAAGGGACTTATAATGTTCTGTATTTTCTCCCCTGTAGGCACTTAGATACCAAATAATTTTCAATATTAATTTTGGTAAGAGAAATAGCTCAGGCTCCTGAAGTTTGTTCTTTGCAGCACTTCCTCTGTGCTTTTTCTGGACCTATTTCTGTATCTGGATTGCTAATTATCTTCTCAGAGGAATGCAACCAGCCCGAACAATGCCACACTGCCAGTTTGGTTTATCCACTTGCTCCTATCTGATACATCTATGCTTGCATATAAGGAACAGCTCAGGGTAAGAGACCTCTTTTTGTGTCTGTCCTGGACACAGTTTTATCACTACTTACTTTGCCTTCCACAAATTTTGGATTGTTGTAATGCTACACTTGCCTACAGTTGACCAAGAAAAATATTTAATAAATCAGGAATAATCCTGGTTCCTGCACAATTACCCTAGAAAGTTCCATGATGTGAAGATCCAGAAACTTGCAAAAATCTGCTTGTTTCTGAAATATCCATGTCCTTAAGAAAAGAACTGCTGTTTTTCAAAGCTGGTGTTAAACAAGTAGGTATGTATATGTATATGTATATGTATATGTATATGTATATGTATATGTATATGTATATGTATAAAGATCTTAAGACTTATCTGTAAATTTGTGACCTCCAGTCTGGATAGATTCAATGTACTCACTTTTGGGCTTCAGGAGAATATTGCTTAGAAATACAAACTAAGACAAAATGGAGAAATTCCCTTTGGCACGATCTAGAGTTTAAAGCCAGAGAAATCTTCTCTATCTATACATTTTAACTTACACATTTAATGGAATCGCTAAGAGGGATTATATCTAGCCTTGCAGACCAAATAAAATTTGAAATCCTGGAAGATCACTTCCCTGACCACATCCTATCACAGCAGATTGTGACACATTACGAGAGACTCTAGATGTGAATTCATTAGGTCTTTCTCAAGTGTGAGATATAAAAGGCTTCATAAATCATTATTAAATACCAGAAATTACTTATATCTTTAATTATTAGATTACTTATATTACTTAATATTGGACCTGGAATTTCTATTTCCCACTTGAGGCCTTGAGGGTGGACATAAGGACTTATATGGAAATGAATAAGCCAAAATGGAAGAGAGATATAATTAAAAAGAAAGAAACAAACAGCAACAACAAAAAAAACCAAAACAAACAAAACAAAAGGACCCAAACCAAACTAAACCAACAACAACAAACAAACAAACAAAACAAAAAAACCACCCAAACAAACAACAACAAAAAACCTCCAAATCCCCAAAAACTCAACCAACCAAGCAAAAGTAAAATCAAACAAACCAACAACCCAAAGCTAAACAAACAGGAAATTTACTTAGATCTTCGTACTCTTGGCAAAGGCTATGACTCAGGAAGCCCCTTCCCCAGGAACGTGAGCAGTGCTAGTACTCCTGGCTCCTGGGCAGTCCTATCCAGCTACTCGAATTTTGCTATAGACAACTCTAGACTTGTTTTTGTTCTTGTTCAGAGTTTTAATCTCAGTTTGTTCACCAATTAGTCTTTTTGTAGCTTTCAGAAAAGCCAGGTATAGTCTGTCGGATCTGTTAATTGCTGACTCGTTAATGTGTTTACTACAAGCCATTTGTTATAAATGTGAGAAAGAACAAAGTTTTTTCCAGCCTATCTCTAAGCAGAGATAGATTATACTTCATAAATTATCTATAAAACTAAATTTCTTGCAGAGTATTGTTTTTTAACAATATATGGTATTTCTGTGGGAACATGTTGCCCATTACAAGTCCTTCTTAAAAGCCATAATGTAACTAGGTGAAAAAAACCAACCTAACTTCAGCATATGTCCTAACCTTTGAGAAGAGCAGCAGGACCTTAAAGGATTGAAATTATATCTGTCTGCAGTTAAAGAGACTTCCATAAAAAAAGCAAGCTTGATAAGGGCAAGCTACAAGGAAGAGTGCATTTCTGTAAGCACAAAAGCAGCACTATACATAAAAAGAAATTTCAAAAACAGTGAGGCAGTTGAAGGAGAAGAGAGACCCTTTCAGTAAGCCACTCAGTCCATCTGGTAAGTCCTATAGATTTACCTTCATCCCAGTGTTTACTGCATAACTTCCCTATGAGTACAGTTAGCTCTAAGTTTTCCCCCTTTACTGAATAGCAGCACTCATCTACAGAATGCAGGTCTGCATTCGGATTACTCCCTTCAAACGTTTAGAATCTCTTATCCTTTGAAATACAGACTCTCACTTTCTCTCTACAGACTACATGTTCTTTCCTCCACATTAGTAATGTAAAAGAAAATGGAATACATAGTCTCATGGTGATGTAGTAGTTATTTGCTAGTAGCACCCAACTCCATTGTCATTTTCTTACTATTTAAAATATTTTTACATTTTCTGTCTTAAATAATTGTATGTTGAGGTATGTAGCCATACTCCCTGGCAAGATGTTGACTTGATGAATTAGTATATTTAGTATTGGGAAAGAGATATCAATCGCTTCCTTAAATGGCTTGCGAATATTTAGTGAAGGATCCTGCTCTGTTCAGATTTTTATCCTCAATATAGTGCCAGTGCACCATCTAGGAACTGATGAAGGAATGGAGCTAACTGTCCAATGTCTGACGGTTGTTGTATTCTTGACTGGGATGATATTAATTAGCCAAACCATGACTTTTTTGATCTACTGTTGTGATTGTCTAGATTAACTCATATGTTCTGGCTCCCTGACTATATCATTCAATTCATTCATTCATTCACTAACTTCAATAATTTCCTGTTTCTGAGCCACTTACACCATTACAGGCCTCACATTATTACCTGGGAAGAAAGCCCTAGGTTGCAAAGACCATCTACTTCACCTCAGGAAATCTGTTTGGCCTTTGATACAATACAGACTGTCAGAAGTCACAATTTCCCTTTTCTGGCTCATTTGGCTCAGGAAAACCTTGACAGCCTGCTGAGGTAAAATGGAAGCAGAAACACAGTAGAACAGAAGTAAATGAGACTGGGTTACCATGATCAGCTCATGGACCAAGCACAGGTTCCCAGCAGCCAGTCATCCCCTTGAGATAAAGCCATCAGCTGGAAACAGAAAATCTGTTTGTTTTGTAGAATGCCAGGAGCTCTGTGCTGAAAGCTTGTGGTCTAAGACACAGTGAAGGTAAGTGTCAATGGCCCTGGTGTACTTCACAGAATTTGTTTCCAGCCTCTTAAATAAAAAGGAAATTATAGACAAAGTGAATATCATTTAGATTTGTGAAATCAACAGGTGAAACGCCTGATTGAAGGTAGTCATGCAGTGCTATCCTTTGAGACAGGTGTTACACGGAGGGCAGACAGTCAGAGCATAGCTCTGGCGTGGGCTCTGTGTGTGATGCAGGTGTGCACTGTGAGGTGCATGGTGTATGGTGCTCAGTGTGCAGTGCCCTTTCCAGTAAATTGTTCTTATCTCAGCCCATGATCTTTACTTTTTGTGCCTCCAGTTCTCATCTCCAGCCCTCCACAGAGAGGGGAGAGGGAGAGGAGAAGGGGCAAGCGAATGACACGTGGTTTGGAGAGTCTCAGTGGGAGCACTAAACTGGGGAGTACCATTCCTAAACCACAACAAGGTACAATGGTGCCAATATGAAGACTTAGATGCATGACCTTTAGGGTCAAGATACAAGTATTAAACCTATTTGAGTTACTAAAGAACCTTGGTCTCATTCATTGTTTTTATCATCAGTTCAAATTATATGCCCAGATACAGCCTTTCTATCAGCTTCTGCCCCATTCATCGTGCACAAGAGATATACAGACAGGGGTTTAAAAATCTCAGCACTCTGAATGTTGATGTTTTTATTTCTTATTAAACTTTGCAAGCAAAGCAAAGGGCCCAGAAATGCAGAACGGGTGTGATGATAATTCTCCTAGTAACCATGGGCTGCACCTTGCTTAGGCCTCCCTTGTGTTAAGGACTGTGCAGCCATGAAGAGGGATATAGCCTCTGCTTATGAGAAATTGTTAAACATGACTGCCTCAGAGGAAGGAGGATATGTGAGTGTGATAAAAAACATGTGAGGAGAAAGGGTCTGAGACAACATTTTGGAAGAGCAGTTTTACCCAAATCCATGGTGATATTCCTTCTAATCTTCCCCTGTGATTCACATAGCATGATGACCTTTAAACACAGCTTCCTTATTCTGAATTAGGCAGTGATAAACTAAAATAGCTATGTTTAGCATGTTCCTTTGTTTCTGCTAACAATACCATAAAAGCCCTTTATCTGGTATAATCATCAGCCGAACTGGCTGTGTGACTACTGAAGACCTCTGGCTATCCCTTGCCTCCCGAGCCTCCTTTTGTTTGTTTGAGCTGCCACATCTTTTCTTACCTTAAGGTTATAAACCCTTCAAAGAAGGGGTTGTCTTTCCCTTTTTTATTCTGGTCGTTGCTTCAGTCTATTAGAAACCAGAAGAGACTGCATTAGAAACTAGAAGAGACTTTATTAATGAGAACGAGAATCCTTTTTAATTTGAATGTGTTTATTCAGAAAACACTCATAATATTCTTGACATACTTTTAACTGTACAGGAACAGAAGGGATACAACACAAAACCTAACTGAAGCAGCAGCATTTCATCCTCAGCCCCCATCACTTTATTACTATCACAGTTTTAACAGTCAGACACAGATAGTGCCCCCCTGTTTTAATTTAAAACCCACTTGCAATAAAATTAACTTCATCAATAGAAGGTCACACAGTTGGGTGTGTTGTGAAATGTTTGGAAGTTAAACATGTGAGGGTATTTTAGAGAGTGGGAGAATATATGGCCTTTAAAAGGAAGTAATAAAACCTTGGTTGCAAACTCATCACTCTGAATCATTTGAAACCTCTAAAGTAAATAAACCTTATATCCCTTGGTAAATAAAATAAATAAACCTTATATCCCCATGCAGCCTGGAAGGTGACTTTGTTATTTTATTCTTTTTTCTGTTTTTTTTTTAATCTTGATCCATGTATCTGCTATGCTTTCCTCTTTAATTTAAGGCAGCAGTTTGAGTGCAAGAAGCAGTAGGGAGCAAGAATGTAAAGGTTCCTGTGTATTATTGAGAAATGGGATTTTCGAAGTAATCATCACTTACACAATGAATATAAGACAGATGTGAAAAAAGGAACTTTATAAAAGAACTTTCATATGATGGTGAATGGGAGGATAAGGAGAAGAATCACTGCAGCTGAGGAAAATTAGTTCATCTGTTCTTTGAGTGCTGAAGTATTATGCCAGTATTGTTAACTTTGGGAAAGGCCAGAAGAAGGGGAATGTATCCAAGGTGCATGCCGGTAATGATCTGACTGAAACTGTTGAATAAGAAGAGCAGATATGCAGGACTTCAGTTTAGAAAGTACTGAGAGGATAAACATGGCTGAAGGTAGGTACACAGAGAAAGTGAGAAAGAAGTGTTAAAAATTGAAGTTCAGCTGTGAACCAGAGTAACAGAAAACAATGGTACTGGTATGATCCATGCTTAAGAAAAGCATGGAAGTTGGCAAAGGGTTGAAAGGAGCTCAGTTTTGGCCAACTTAATTTTAAGCTAATCACTAGATATCTGAAGAAAAGAAGAGAGAAATATTTTATTTGATCAAAGGAGATTACCTACGGGTAAATAGTAAAATAAATAAATAAAATAGTTGCATGTTTTTTTAAGGTTAGATATAGTAGTTCAAACATATTAGGCAGAGGATGTCATCAAAGGAAAGGTCATAGAGTGGACAGGACAAAAAACTGTTCCTCAAAGGAGAAAGGGGGGAATTACCTAAAAGAAATCTTGAACTGGTGTTAGGGAAGATTAATAGACACAAGAGAAGACAGCAGCACAGCAAGGAGGATCAGCAAGAGCTTCAGGTGTGGAGTCTATTCAGCAACAACAGAAAGAGTAGAGACACAGACAGAGGATGAGGTGTTTCTCTGTGAGGTGGTTGATACAGACCTTAGGTCACAGGCAGGAAGGGCAGAAAGAGGGCTAGAGCTGAATACAAGAGTTGAATCTTCACAATGCTGGGCAGGGTGCGCCCCTTCAGTAAGATGTGAGCTGGTGGCAGGGAGACTGTGAGGCACTGAACAAGCACTTTGTAAAGCTTGCTTTCTGCTGGCATCCTACACTTTATGCTTCTCCATTTTTAAGCACAAAGTGCTGCATGCAGGTGCTGCACTCATACTTTCGAAAAGCCTTTATAAATGCATTTCCAGGTGTACCACTACCTGTGCTCTTCATGTTCTCGTTCCTGCTGGCAGAACTGTAGAGTGGACCTACCTGCTCCAGAGTCCTCATGTCCTGATGTGTCCATTGTCCAACATGGTCATGTAGCAGTGTCTATCATTTTTGCCACTGCTTTCTGTTAAAGTCACTTGGAGACTGATGTGTTTCACTGGCACTTGGTCATATTTTGAAACTTTCTGGGGCTCTCACTCACTGACATCATTTAATTAACTGTAGTCTGCATTATTTGAATTCACTCTTTGGCAGGAAGTGTCCTTATTCTTTCAACTTCTGTAATATATTTTCAATGGTACGGAACAACTTTGGGTATCATATTTATATATTAAGGAGTGTTTTTACAGATATTCAACCTGTGAAGGTGTCAACACATTGACCATTTGGCAGGTCTTCTACTGAGCTGTAGGGTTATAAATTAATGGTTAATTTGCTTAATCTCTTTCTGTTGCCTCACAGTGCCCTTTTTCTGCTTATTGCCTGTCATCAGCTAGTGCTCTTCCTTACATTCCCTAAAATTTGCCCAGCTGTAAAAGGAACTGTCAAGTGGATCAGATGTGTCACTTCGTAATTCAACAACTTTGTGAACAGATTACTGATGCAAAGAATACCTAATATGCAAGATGATGTGTTTGTCTGTGGCTACAGAATCAGTGCGTGAAGAGCTAAACCTGATGATGAGGAGATCCAGCCTTGCCATGAAAGGGACTGAGACTAAACTCAGACCAAGCAGTGTTTCTGAAATGCTCTGACACTGGGAGGCTTGGACTTTAACACTCCAGAAAGTGCCCTATTAAAGCAGGAGGTTCCCCAAATATGTACACATGGCTCTGCTTTCTTAGTTCAGAGTAATAATTCAGAATAGGAGACATGGACAAAGCAGAGCTAGACAATGGATCTTGCAGAACTCAACAGCAGAATACCTGTTCATTTACAGAGAGAAGAAGCTGCACTTCCAGGCAAATTTACTGCTGACATTGGCAGTGGTATAAGGGAGAAAATATATGTCTTGGAAACTGTTTTCCACTAATTTGCTGCTGTATGGATGGGAGCACTTGTGTGTTGTATTATGAAAAGCGGTGGTGACCTAGAAAGAAATTAGCAAGAAAAAGTCGGATGTAGCAGAGTTTGTTTTACTCTTAATTACTACTTTCCTGCATTTTCTCCTGTTCAATCAACAAAGAAACTGCAAAATGATTATAGTGTATTTGAGATAAAAATTAAGCTGAAGAAGCATAATGGGGTAGTAGAAAGGCAAATGTGCCTCACAGTAGAATAAGATTGGAAAAACAGGAAAAAAGTCAGAAAAGATAAATCTTTCAAAGCCTAAATTTTGTCAACAGACACTCTTGTTCTGTATAGTAACAAATACTATCATATAAATATTTTGTAAAGAAAGAAAGTAATTTACTAACTTTTTCTTCCAAACTTAATTCTTGAATGTTTAAAATGCTTCTACAGAAACACATGATCCACAGTATTGAAAGGACGTATGTGGATTGAGCCTACACCTGACCATTCAGATGGCTTATAACAAATTGATTACTTCAAAATTGCTTCCTCTGTTACATAAAAGCCATTACTATAGGCCAATTAACAGAACAATGATCAGGGAGACAAGATCTAATTGGCTTAATTAGTTTCATGGCTGGCCAAATTTTATTGTGTGTATTTATCTGAATTCAAGCTTTTGAGTTTTACAGAATAGAAACTATGACAAGTTATTACTGTGATTCTCTCATACAGTAACCTTCACTTCATTTCAAAACATGAGCATTTTAAAATAAGCCCAGCGTTGTGCAAGGTTTCATGCAGCATCAAAATCACCCAAAATCCTACTCATAAATAAGCACCGATTTTTCTACTGCCAAGTTGCTTAATCATGTTGTGAGGAAGGGCAACATTCTTATTCCATAGAAGACATTGACAAAATTCAAATGGATTTGCAAAACACTGTACCTTCACTCTGCTACTTCTCTTGCTACACACAAGTTTAGCTGCCTGAAGGATTTACATTGTCACTCACCACCTTTGTTTCCCAGTGATTTCCAAATCAAATTTTGAACATCACTGAAATACCTAAAGGAACCTCCATTTCAGTGAGACAAGAAAAAAGTCAAGTCTCCGAAAGACTCAATCTCACTGCAGAGCCACCATGGCTTAGGAATATTTTTGTCCATGACTGTTACTCTGTTGTGAGATCCCTGGTAAAGTTTTTTAGAATGACTTCCTGTTCTCACACATGAGGAAGGAAATAAGCTTCCTCTCTCATTTTCTTCTCCCTTGAGTTCTTTAACTTGTGAAAAACAAACATATCTAATTAAGTTCTTATTGGGTAAAAAATGGTACATTCACATACCATTATTTCTAGTTGCTGGATTAGCCAGAGACAGCTGCACGAGATGTCTGTGTCCCTCTTTTGGAATTCAGCAACAACATTTCAATCAATGCAACCAGCTTCCAATCAGTGCAACCAGCTTCCTTCCACTGTCTGCCTCAGAGGTCACTGCAAATGCCTTAAAAATAAAGCTGGTCATTACTAGCCAACATAAAATATTTATAGCAAAAAATACCTTGACCAAAGGCATTTTATTTAGCACAGGGTATTTCATTTTAGTTCCAACACCAGTTTGTGAAGTTACTGAGAGCTTCACTGTTTTTTGTCTCTTACATTTATCTCCGATTATCCTCCTTGCTAATATTATGTGCTTATATTCTGAAAAATATTCTGTTGACCCAAACTTGCACTAGAATCCACAAAGGTACAACTGCTGTATTTTTTGTATCTCAGTGCTGATCTTTATTATTTAATCCTACAGGAATACCATGTTTTTATAGCTTAGCTTTTTGCTGAACCAAATTAATGAAAAGATTGCCCTGAATTCAGAATACCTGGAAACAGCACAGGAGAAATTTCATTTTGTCAGCATTTCGTTTCTAATAAAATTGGTGTGGTTGCACCATTCTGCAGCAGTGATTTGTGAAGGAATTGGTGAGGCTAAATGTACTGAAAATCTGACATGTTCCCTGAGCAACAAAGGAACTCACGGCAAATGTTACAGTATTACTGACAACATCAGAACTGCTTGTTTAAGCATTTGCTTCATAAACAGTAAAATGAAGTACTAAAAAAGAAAAAATCACACAGGACTCTCTGCCTTTTCTTTCTCCTGGGATCAGTTTTCTTGTGCTATTTGTCTTTATTCTCTTTTTAATTAAAAGCTTGTCTGAAGTAGCTGCTTATGAACCTTGGTGTTATCATCAGTGGCACTTCCTGCCAGATGCCGTTGTCCTTGAAGGTTTTCTCCTTGACATGAGGAAGATTTTTATTATTTATTTACTTGCCTTGCAATATCACCTCCCGCTCTCAGTAACTGCACAATGAACAAACCACAGGGAGGTTTCTGACCTGAAGACAGTATATTCTGTCCTGTAGCACTGCAGAAAAGGCACATTCCTGGCAGGTGAGAGTGTTGGGTTGGTTCATTCATGGGGGTTTGTATGGTTTTGTATTTTATCCAGTTCCCTGGCAAACTCAGGCTAAGGGATCTGAAGTCCCGTGGTCAGAGAGACTGGATATAAACTTTACCTAGTGTCAGAAAGCCTGGGAGGGACCTCAGATACTGTGAGAGACTGGACTGCTCGTGATTAATGACTCAAACCTTCGACCACTTGCAGTGACCACACTGGTGCTGTAAGAGACTGGACTCTTGGTGCTAATGGTTCAAACAACTGGCTGGGTGCTTTACTAGGGATGCACAGAGTGGCCTCCCACGTGCAGAAGGGACTGAGGCTACAAACTGGGTTTCCAGATAAGGAAAAGGCTGATGATAGGCAAATCCTTCGAGGTGAGATAAACCCTTCCTATCATGCCAATGGCCTCCCTTACATGATGACTCAGCTGTGAAAACTCCCCTCCCAAGTACTGGGACATTCACCGGTGGGATGAAGGATTCACCCAGCTGATGGGCCATGATTGATTCAACTATACTAACTTAAGAGACAGCAGCAACATCTAGGAAGATATAAATACGCAGGAAGTGTCCGTGATCCAGTATTACCTCATCCAGGGGAGGTTCAGGGCATTCCCACCCAGCCTCAGCATAATAAACCCAACGGACATGGTGTTTTGAGGACTTTTTCCCTCACCACTTGATGGATACAGTCTACAACTACCATCTCAACAAGACTGCAATCACTGAGAAGACTGGAAGAGGACCAACAGGGTGTTGTTGGAAGTTATAGAGTCACGATATTTTTTCTATTTCATCATTTCTCTGTCACTCTCTTTTTCTTTTCCCTCCACTCCTTTGCCTATCTCTCCCTCTGCCTCACATTTACTGTTAAATAAATAGCTGTACTATTGACTTCAGCATATCTCATTTTCACCTTAAGTCAGGTAGAAGCATCTCTCCAATAACTTTAATTTTAATAATTGGATCTTAACAGATACCAAAACTCTTTGTCTCTTGGTCTAACTCAAGGGATTTTTTTTTTCAGATAAAATACTTCTCTGATTTCTCACTTTCCTCATTTTGTGTTGTCTATTTGCTTGCTTGCTTCCATAAATTAAATATTTTCAATCGAAGTAGTTGTCCTTCTTCCATATTTTGATAAGTTTCTTTCCACTTCCATATAAAATCATTACCAGTAACCAGTGCTGGAAGTCCAGCTCTCGGAATCCCCACAATGAAGTCACAAGACACTGCCCACCTGAATCTCTTTCAATTCCTTTGCTTCTAAATTAGGTTTCCTCTCCGTCTTTCTACCTCTTGTCTGCTATCTTTCCTGCAATCCTTAATGGCAGCTGAATCAACAAAAGATATAATTATAACTCAGATACACCATAAAAAACCCAACAACCTTCACATTTATCTCCTGTTCTGATGACATCTGCTTGCAGAGGCCAGGTGATATCCTCAGGTTTCATGGTGTGATTCTGTAGTGCTTTAACACCAAGTGTTGCGTTACAAGATTATAGTAAAGTGAGAGACTGAGCTTATTGTGCTTTCATTTCCCATCAGTTCTGTCAATATTCTGTCTTCAGTGTCCTCACAGATTTTATCCAGCTGGGATTCATGACAAAGAACATGGAGGAAAACCAGCTCTCTCCTAAAGAGATGTCAGCTTGGAAAAATCTGGGGAGTTTTCCAAAGAAAACTGACAGGAGAATTTAGGTCATTATTTGAAGTGACAGGAGGTAGACATACTCATTACAAAGTAGCTACAGTGGCTAAACCTCTGACTGTCAACACTTTCGAAAGAATGACTACTTTTTCTCGTGTGAGTTTTTGAATTTAATAACCAAGAAAAAGCAGTGGCAGCCAAGCACCATTTGTGGCAACTGTGTAGCTGCCTGTTGGTACCCACATGAATAATTAGAGTAAACTGGAATGCTAAACATCAAGACTAGGGAGACATGTACGGAATTTCAGTTGAAAATCTTAAGAAAAAGTTCTGTTACCATGAAATAGATTTTCAGTGCTCTGAAGGATTCATAATCACAACACACATTTGAGCATATTAGAAGTGGCTGAAATAAAAAAGAAATGAAACCTAATGTTTTCAAATGCCCAGAAAATAAGTTGAAAGATAAGATATATAGTCCTTGAGGTGCACTGAGGCTCCAGGCTGTAAAGCTGCGCTAAAAAGTAGCAACTCTGGTTGTGGTTGGAGCCACAGTTACACAGAGGAACCATCCAGGGGGCACCCAGTGCCAGCACAGCTCAATCCAGACAACACTCTGTGCCAGAGAAACCTGCAACAGCTCACAGCTGGCAGGAAGCTGATTTTTTGTTCTTTTTATATTTTTTTTAAGGATAAAATTGAGGGCTTCTTTTCTCGACACTGAGAGAATGTTTGAAGAAAAGGTTTGAAGGGCCGTATTAAGAAAGAAGAGGAAGAAAAAATCAAAACATTGATTTCTCCAGTTCTGGAATGTCCTTTCAAAGCATCTTTCTTATATTTCTCTGCCACTGGAGAAGTAGCTACAGCACTAAGGCCAACAATAATTGGAGTTATAAAGGGAGCAGAAACCAGACCAAACTAGGTATTATCCTCAAAAATTAAACCCTAGAAAATAAGATATCCCACAGGTATAAAAGGCCTAAATCTCAACAGCAAATCACTTCCAAGCATATTGTGTGCACTCGGTGTTAGCGAGTGGCAAAGGAAAGAATAACTCCCAACACTCCCAGCTGGAGAACTCAAGAGCAAAATCAGGAAGAAAGAGGAAGAAAACAGATGGAAAGGCACCAGTGGCTGTGTATGCCTGGTGTACTCCAAGACCCTCCTGGCTAATCTCAGTTATTTGTCTCACTATTTATTAGGGTTCAGAGACACCAAGGTTATTCTGCTTTTGATAGAAGTGAACATGTCTTCACCTCCAAAGAGGCGTCTGGAATGATGCTCTGGATGACACCCTGGTGACTCAGCAAGCACAGCGCTAGCTCTGGCGTGTGAGAGGAACTGTCTATTAGTGATAGCAGCAACAGGTTCCGTCAGCTTGTACACTCTACGGGCACAGTTTGCCTTCTGACTGGTGATGTTCATGTGCGTGGTCTCCTCCCTTCAAAAAGGAGCCATACACTCTCAGCAACAATGATGAACTAGAAATGCCAGAAATTATGAGAAAGGAGTGGGACTAAACTGGAGAAATTAGGCCCAAGCTGTAATATGAAGCAAACAGGAATCCTCTGTGAACATTTAAATGTAACATTTTCTTTTTTTTCTCTTGTGAATATCCAATATGATGACCTCAGTTTGAAGTGATATGTATTTAAAAGTGCATGTATCAATTCAGACTAACAAGGGAAAAACCTACTGGGTATAACAGAATTTGTAAATAGCATGATTACAAAAGAAACAAACAGGTTTAGGTTAGGGCTTTTTTTGTTTTTTGTTTTTTCTCATAGCATCTTAAAAGCTAGAGAAAGATGGACATAAGTATTATCTTTCTCACTAGCCGTGAAGATGGGATCGTTCCCTACGGAGACACTGAAGGGTGCCAGTGCAGACTTGTGTACATTGGGCTTCCAGTACATCCTGGTGGACACTGCTGAGCAACATTGCATGTTCACAAGTGCAGGGATCTTTCTACTACTAGCTCAGCTTCCAATTGTGATTGTCACCATCACTCCCCTATTTACCTAAGTGTAACATTTCCCAGCAACCATACTTCTCACAGGTTTTTGTTTGTAATGATTGCCTAAGCAAACCATAGGCGTTTACCTCCACTAACCTTGCCTGAAAATCTCCAACACTTTTGCCTCCACTTCTTCTCAGGTTAGCCCTAAGGATTTCAACTATTTGAGAGCATGCAGTACTATTCTACAAACACATTTCTGACTGTGGGAGTCCTAGTAATGTAAAATCTCTGTACTGCTTCTGCTTTTGCATTTGTTTTTGCAGATTAAGAAATACTTCTCTCAATCTATATCTTTATGTGAATCATGTACAAGTGGAAGTCCAGCTGAGGCTTTAGCAGACAGGCAGGATTTCTTCAATTGTTCTACAGCATCATGACACACTTAATTTGTGTTTGTTTTGTGACCTGCTAAAAGCTGCCGATCCTTATCTGTGGTACTGTTGCCAGTGTCATTGCCCCAGCCCCCTCACAGCACTGCAGTTCATTTCTTCAGTCAGTGGGTAGAGACTTTCATTTATCCTCATTGAATCACAGCCTATTTATTTCAGTCCATTTAGACTAATTTAGATTGCATTTTCATTGAGATCCTTTTGAATGCCACCCCTCTTATCTAAAACATTTGCAATTCTTTCCAGTTTAGACTTATATGAAAATACGTCAGGCATCCTCTCTCATTTTTCAACCAAGTCTTTATTCAACGGTAGGCAGCACAGGATTGAAGCCCATACTATGCCACTCAATATGTGCAACCAAGCTGGAGGTGACCCAGTGACTGCTATTCCCTGTGGGTGGTTTTCTCAAGACGTGTGTCATGGTTTTTTGGTAGTTTCCCCTGGACAGCACTGCACTAGTCTGCCTATGAGCATGCCACAGGAACAGTGCACATAAACACACTAAGGTCGAGATACTACATCTCCACTTTCTCCCTTAACCACAAAGCTACTTGCGCTGTCATTGAAGGAAATTAGACTGGTCTGACATGGTCTGTTCTTGGCAAATCCATGTTGCCAGTTACTTACCTTTTCGTGAACCTATTGGCACTGTCCCAGAATGTGTACATTAGCAAAATCCTGATAGCAAAATTTGGCTGTATCTCAGCAGCAGCAAGTCAAAAGAGGACTTCCAGCATCCTACTGTTTTTCTGTATTTGTCATCTCTGTCGATATCATCACTCAAAAAGCCCCATGAGTGCACTGCCTCCCCTCCGTTTGAAGAAGAACAAACAAAGTGATGTGGCCAAAAATTTTAATGTGACTCCTCACTTCTCTTGGCTGAATGTGCTCACCCACACATGAGTCACTTGTACTACTAAGGGCATCACTATTCTGTGTGGAGAGACCTTCGTGTGTCACTGGTTCAGAAAAATCGCAGCCTACACTATGATGTTTTATAACATTAATAGTTTGACTGACAATGTTATTTCACTTCATGTTGGTTGGAATTGAACCAGCTGTGCAAACTCTTTTCTGATGGTCTGGGGATAAAGGTGGGAAAGAGGGAGCATGAGGAGAAAGGACAGGATAATAAAATATTTAGGCACAGGAATGCGCAAAACACATGGGTAAGGTGCGTCATTAACACAGGTATCACAAATATCTATGGAGGGCACATGAGAAGACAAAAATGGCCAGATCTGTGTGTGAATTGCAGAAGTGCAGTGAACACAACATGACTCATACTTACGTTCATTTCTTTGTTCATTTAAAAAACGTTGTACCCAAATGTCTGGCCTTTACCTTTCTGAAGAGAGGAGAAAATACTTCACGTGAATCCATGTGGTCTTGTGCTTTAACAGTAATGGCAGACAAACCAAAGTGGGTCTGGAGATGCTGGACCTGCCTTCTCCATTTAACAAAGTTCTCATCCCACCAGCATAAATACAAACATGTGAACAGTGGATTCTATTTATGCTGCTTCTAGTTAGAAAGGCCATGGGCACAATTTGTGGGGTTCTGAGCTTCCCAGATATATCTTGGTTTTGTCCAACTGAGCACAGTACCAGAGCCACTGTGGGTACCAGCACAACAAGAAGAATACAATCAGTACTGCCTTCTCCCCACTGTCATTCCCCTCTGTAAAGATTGTGAAAGAGGAAGTTTAAACATGATCCTAGTCCCTTACATGAACATTCTGCCTCTCCTCTTTTTTTTTTTTCCCCATACTACAGTGCTTTGTACTTCTTCCCATCATTAAGCCATTTGTGTGAAATACTGAACTGATTAATGAGGCATTTTCCACTAAACTGTTCCAGGAAATGCTACACCTTACCAGTGGGCTGCTTTTGAATAATTTAGTCTCTTTAGTATAATTAAAACTCTGTTCTGAAGTTAGTACCTATTTTCCCTGGAGACACTCATCAAAATGTCAAGTGTTCCTTCTAGTGGAACGGCAATCCCATGATACAAACAAATATATTTATCCACTGTTGCTTGCAAGCAGGAGACCTTTGCCTCTATTCATTGTCACTTCATTTTTTAACATGAGAAAATAGTGCATGAAATATTAAACAGTCTTTATGCAGAGAATGACAGAATATTTTTAAAAGCCTGAAGAAAAGAAATTATGTACCATAGTTAACAATGATTAGAAGTCTTTTTTTAATTTTTACTAATGATTTAAGTGTGACTCTTAAAATGAAGTTTAAATGCTTACTTAAAAATGGAACAAGTATTATGAAACAAAATATTTGCTTCCCTTAGCTTTTTCAGGGCATCATTTCACCTTAGAGAAAAGCAGGGTTGTGGTGCCACCACCTGGAGAGCTGCAGCAATACTGTCTGTAGATTTCAAGTTTCTGACAATTGCTGGGACTAAATCCACAAATTTACAGCTGAGTCTTGGGCAAAACTCCAGTTAAAAGGATAGAAAATCTATTCAAATTGTGTTTGAGAAACTCCAGTGGCAGGAAGATGCATTTTTAAAATTAATCACATGTATCATTATATTCGCCACAAAAAATCCTGACTGTGTGCAACGCCCGCACAGCTGGTCAATGCACTCACTTGCTGTCCTCTCCCCCATGGCTGACATGCTCTCAAAGTGAGGACTGGCCTTTTCCTGCAACCCTCAGCTCTGGGCCACATGGCAGTAATTATCTGTTCTGAAATCCAAAAGTACCAGGTAGAATATATGTCCACAACCACATTACTTTGTCCAGTTGGCCAGATTTTACAGAATGTATTTGAGATTCTTTGCATTGTTTTTATTTACTTTTCTTAATTTAAATGAAAACCCAGCTAGAAGTTATGGTATACATTTAGGGAACTGAATAAATTCCAGGTAGAACTCATATTATACACGAAGGACTCGCACCTGTTCAGCATGTTATTACTTATAATTGCTCTTCTTGTTCAATTTGGATGTAAAGTACAGTACAGTGTTAGCTAGAGATAAAGATAGAACAGTTAAATATCTGTTGACCATTAGCTTCCTCCTCCTCAGCTGCCATATATAAGCCATTGAAGTTATTATAGGAAACAGTGTATGTTTGTGCAATAAGCAAAACAAGATCAAAGCTTAATATTGTGCTATCTAACCTAGGCCACCTGGGAAGTATGCATCTAGTCTGAGCTCACCAGGCAAGATCCTCCATAATCACTGGGGACAGAGAGACACGGCTGGAATTCTTTCCCCTGCGACAATTTCCTAAACCTCATGCAACAAACTACCCTCTGGTAAAGCCCATCTGTCCCCACCAACTCTAGACACCGACTGCATACCCGTCACACAGTAGATAACTCAACTTGCAGATGGCCAAATGCCTGGTGGTTGTGCCTCACCCTGTTTCTAACAACATAAAAGGGTTCATATAAGCCTAGTGGAAGCAATTTCTCTATGTTGTGCGACAGAAACTAAGTGAATGAGAGCTTTCAGATACATCTTTGGAGGAAACAGTTCTCTAACCAAATCTGAAAAGATGTTGCCTTTATTCCCAGTGGTGGCATTTACATACATATGTATTAGTCATAACTACTCTGCACTTCCTGCTGCTAATCCTCCTGTTTTCCCTTCGCCTGCAATGCTCCTGTTATAAGATCACCAGACACGGGGGGAATGACTGTCTGACAACACTGATTAGTTTAATGCATAACATAACTTCATTAGTATCTCATACATACACTCGATGTTTAAACAGTCCCATTTCATAGTTTGCAAACATTTCAAACCTAGCCCATCAGTGCCATACAAGGTTAGTTGCTCTTACTAATGCACTGAAGGCAGCCTATTGCTTTTGTATTTAATGGAAAACCACAACAAATTTCTTTCATTTATTGGGCTATTGTATCAAGCATGCATAGTCTTCAATTTGTTAACAAAATTTTAAGCTGAGCCTCCTTAAACCCTACATGTTCTTATTTTGTATATGTCTACTATCTATTAAGTCTAAACCCCACAGCATCCAGCAGTTGCCCATGCACAGGCAGATGGATAGCAATGGGGCCATCCGGTCATCCCAGCGATGCCTTTGGGAGACTGTGCCGCCAGCGTGCATGAGCTTTCTATCTTATGATAAGTCAAAATTGTCAAGGATCAGTTTGCTGGGGCTTTTTAACCCCTTGTCAAGAAAATAAACCTCTATGGTTTTAGTTGTTTAAATAATCTTGAGAGTGTCAGTCATGTACCGTTATGGTGTCCAAATGCCCGTGTATGGGATGATTCTGAAGGATGAGTTACGTGGTATGGCTCTGGGTTCAGAAGTACACAAAACCTGTTCATCACAGCAGTTATTAGCTGTTTCAAGAGCCCCTGCAGTGCTTCTGTCATGGACCAGCCTAGACCCTCCTAAAGGGCTCCTGGAGCAGGTTCAGCCATCCCTGCTGCCGCCCTCCTCGATTGGTCTGTCTCTCAGTTGGTCCTGCCCACCTGCACATGGTCTGGGCATCGCTGTCCCACATCTCCTCCAACCTAGAGTATAAGACGCATCTTGGCTGGCATGGCCCAGGACCAGGCAAGCCAGCCTGCCTTCATGGGCAGATCACAAGAGAACAGCCCCAGGTGGATAGTCCACTTGGGTAGTCTGAAGTGCAGGCTCTTCATAGTGATTTTTTCATTCCTTGCCTTCATCAGTGGGGTAATTTATTTATTTGATAGCTTTTTCTTTATCTGTAGAAGGAGGATTGCAGGATGTTTTACTTATACAGCTCATGTGGAGAGCCAAGATGAATAAATAGTGGATATTTGTAAAGGGATGTGTCATGATTTAACCCCAGCCAGTAACTAAATACTACACAGCCATTTAGTCCCAGTGGGAAGAAGAAGAGAATCAGAAGAGCAAAAGCTACAAAACTTGTGTGTTGAGATAAAGACTGTTTAGGTAAAGCAAAAGCCATGCACACAAGCAAAGTAAAACAGGAAATTAATTCAGCATTTCCCTTGGACAGACGTGTTCAGCCTTCTCCAGGAAAGCAGGGCCCCATCACATATATTGATGACTAGGGAAGACAAACAGCATCTCTCTGAATGTCTGCTTCTTCCTTCTTCTTCTCCCAGCTTTATATGCTGAGCATGATACCATATGGAATGGGATATCCTTGTGGTCAACTGTCCCTGCTGTGTCCCATCCCAGCTTCCCGTGTGCCCCCAGGAAAGGATGGGGGAAGGTGTTCTTAAGATTTATTTCACTTCACATCCTCCTATTCTGATTTAATTGGTAAAAAATGCACTAAATTTCTCCAAATCAGGTCTGTTTTCCACATGAAAGTGATCAGTGAGTGACCTCTCCCTGTCTTTTTCCACACCTGTGAGACTTCCATTATAGTTTCTCTACCCTGTCCGCTTGAGGAGGGCAGTGATAGAGTGCCTTTGGTGGACACCTGGCCTCCAGCCAGGGTCAAACCACCACAAGCACAAATCCAAAACATAGTCATATACTACCCATTGTGAAAAAAATTAATTCTGGCACAGCCAAAACCAGCACAGTATGGTATGGAAATGGTGGATTTGAACTCTGGGGCAGGGAACATTGAAGTGGAACATTTTCCTCTTTTTGTCTTTCAGCAATCAGCAATACCTGACAGGAACACTAATCTGTAAGGCTGAAAATACCGTGCCCTCCTTAAATGTAAAATAAATCTTAAATATAGAAAGGCCCAAAATAATAACATCGCTATTGTCCAAATTCATAACGATGTCACTGAATGTGGTGATTCAACTGTGATGGAAAGTAGTCTTTCGCAGTGGATACAAATGGAAGCATCAACTACCTGCAATAGTTACCCCATCTTTTGCAGCAGAGGAAAACTGGTTGATTTAGATACACCTACCATACTAATGTGAATTTATTTCATCCTTGAGTCTCTGGTGGAGTTTGTAACAGCCGATTCTGCGTATTTTTTTTTTTTTACAGGACACTACAGAAGATGTTATGCTTCTCAGTGTCACACATACAGGCTCACAGTATGAAAGAAAATGGCTCAAATTGGTAAACATAACACCAAAAGATCTGGAGAGAGACAATATACCAAAATAAACTCTCATTGATTTAAAAAATGGACTGCATATAAAGTACTCTTGGATGTTCTTACAACTACTACTGATACATATTCATAATCTCTGAATTTACAATGTAGAATGAAGAATAATATAGAAATAGAAGGAGATGTAATGAAAAAATGTTGTAGGTAAAAATCACTGCAGGTGCTGTGACCAATATAACTTCAGTTATTGTGTTCTTATCAAGTAGTATGATATGATAATGTTCCTCAGAAAGGACACAGAGAAAGAGCTAGTTTTGACCTTTTAATTTGAGGGAAAGGAAAAAGAAGTCTGAATATTTTTATTAGGAATACTGAAATATATTTCCTCTAGAATGAGGTAAGTGCCTATTCAGCCTTACGCAAAAATAATTTTAATCTTTTAAAAGATGCTTAGCTTGCATCTGTTGACTTTTGGTTTGGTTTGGGCTATTTTTTTTTGTCTTACTGGTATTATTAACTTCTAAACTTTCAGTCTCCTGAGGCTACTCGATGGCCAATTTGCAAAGCCTGCTGTAATTAGCCCTGCTGGGTAGCATCACGGTGATGGCAGTGCTCTTGCAGCTGGGAAAGAAGAATGCCAGGGTGGACATAATCCCACCCATTTCCAGAGAAGGGATCTGGATTATCACAAAATCTGTACTGGCCAGTCAGGCAGTCACTTTTTATAGACGCCTCTTCACCACTCGGGCACTCTGCAGTTGATGTGTGGTTTGGAGAATGCGTATTTATATCTCATCCAGACCTGAGACCTCTCTAATGGAGCAATAGATGTTCCCATCTCAGGAAACACGGAATACTTCCTAACTATCATATTACTCTCATCAGTGCAGTGCATGTCAGTTTTAAACTGGGACCTTTTAAACTGGATAGAGGGAAGCAAAGACTTTTACTTCAAAGGAGTTCATACATATAATATGAAATAACATTTTACTTTTTCAGCACTTTTGTCCTCTGGAGTCCTGTCCTGACTGCTTTGTAAGGATGTTCTCTTTCACATCACAGCAATGTCTGCCATGCTGTTTTTACAACCCCAAACCATCTGCCTTGGCTTATTCCTGAGCACAGACAAAAAGTTCAGATGCCAACCCAGCCTGGCCGGCCTCTCTGCACAACTTGCCCGGTGTCCTCAGACCTCCTCACACTGTTCCCACCCTAGGCTGCTTCCACCTGCTCTGAGTCACCCACACAATCAGCCACCCACACAATCAGACTTCCGCCTTGGTTTAATCATTGCTCGGAGCCCTTTAATTTGATCTGGCTGCACTTTGCACTGCCAGGCACAGATTTACGTGGGCACAGCACACAGTCACTGCTAAGCAGCCGGGCTCCTGCACCGCACACAGGCGGGATTGCTTGCCTGTCTCTTTTTCAGTCAGTATTTGCTTTTATGTGCATGCAACAGTTTTCCCATACTGCCTTGCTGCCCAGGGAAGACCACAGCCTTCCTATGATATCAGGTTCTGCATAAGGTTGGTGGTAAAGCTTTGGTTTGTGCAGAAAAAAATATCTTGTAAAGTTCCATGTGGTATAAATCAGTGCTTAGATACTGAGAGGGTGAATGCCACGAAAACATACCCAAATCAGCATTGAATATGACCCTTTTTTTTTTTCCACATGGCCTGTTGCAGATTCAAAGCCTCAATCTATTCCTTCACTAAAGTAAACATCTGCAGCCTGTTAAAGGGCTGGTTTATTATAGCACTGCTCATGAGCATTTAGATTATTAACATTTAAAACATATTTTTAATTTATTTTAGGAAAAATAACGAAATTTGAGAAATGAACCTCTGAAAATGAAATTAATTTTTCTTAAATATATTCACATAAATAATGTTTCTGGCTTTAACAAATTTAGTTTAATAAGGACATTTATGATTAGGTCATATATCAAGAAAAGAAACCTGAATTACTTAATTGGGCTCTAAAATTCAGCATATTATATGATCCTGAAGTATTTAAGTTGCCACTGTAATGTTTTTTTGAGATATAAATAAATGTTTCGAAATGTCTATAAATCTATCATTCCAAATGTTGAATTCAGCTGTGGAAAATGGCTTATCCTAAAGGAAATATGGAAGAGTTTCTGAGAGGTGAAATCAGTACTTCTCTCAGCTCCAGATGATTGTGGAATATCACAAACAAGCACATGCTTAACAACAGCCATCTCTTTCCAAATGTAAAGCCAAAGCAAGAGAGGTCTGACACCTGCTTTGACACCAGGTCTGTACAAAGCAATTGAAATGGCTCTGAAACACATCCATTTCCACTCACAGTTTTCACTGTTTTGCCATGGCTGTGCACCAGCATAACCAAAACCAGATCTTATCCCCTAAATTCTGTTTTGATTGAAGTACCTGCCTGTATGGGGAAACAACTTGGAGCACCTTTGAACCAAATCTTTTACTCTGCTTTTGAAAAGGTTGAACATCTAGAGTTTAATTTGCATCATTCAATGTCACTCTTTGGCTTAGAATATATTAACTGGTGGTAAAAATGACCAAAGGGTTTATACAACTAGTTCCTGAAGAATTTATTTTAAAAAACACAAGAATGCTTAGCTTATCAAGCTTGAACTTGCTGGATGGGTTTGAATTGGTAAGCAACATGGGATTTTAGAAATGAAAAAGGTTTATCTCAGTGTATTTTCTTTCTAAGGTTAAATAGTGATTACACTAATAAAGACTAAAATTCCAGAAGAAAATACATCCATAAGGTTAAAAACAAGACATACAGGTGAATTCTGACATAGTGTCTACTTTCAGCCAGATATCTTCCTCCTCACAAAGAGGAGTCCACATGATGGGTGACACTACAAACCCAGTGCCAGTCCCTCCTTGTGCTCCTGCTCACGTGATGCCAGCCCTCATCCAACAGCACCCAGCTGCTGCAGGGTGGCTATGGAGCATGTCTCCAGGCACGCACCAGAGCCAGGGGATGCCTGCCTGCTGTCAGCATCCCCCAAGATCTGTGTGCATCACCACAGCCTGTCAGTGCTGCATGATTTATCTGATGCTGGTGAGAATACTCAGGATCTTGTGAATCCAACTTGAAACCATCCCTACAGACATCAGAGCTTCTATGAGGGAAGACCATGCCCGGAACTACCTGTATTTCCAGTGCACAGCAGCACAGTGCATGATTTCTGAGCCTGCATGGCATTACCGTTGTTCCTCTGGATGGGTCTGCTCAAGTCCCCACGTGCATCCTTTGTCAAAATCCATCCTTTCCCCTGGCCTGTGTGGTGGTGTGCTCCCCCCAGCACCAGCCCCAGCTGGCATTATAACCACCAGTGGGGGCTGTGATGGCTGCATCCAGCTTACTCTGGACTTTGGGGCATGGATGAAACCTGGCAGCCAAGGGCTGTCTGGGCCGGTGACCCACTCATCTTGCTGCTGTGCAACCGTGGCTGTAAGCCAGTCACCTCACCCCGTAAACAGTGGGCAGCCCAGGGCCCGGGGGCTCTCCTGCAGGGCGCTGGGCTGCACACCAGGATCTCCTCCCGAGCAGGAATATCTGTCCAGGTCACGCCTCGAGGGTGAGCCATCCCGTGCAGCAGCCCGTTCTCAGTAAGAGATTAACCGCATGCTAAACTTCGACATCTCAGCTAAGTGACACAAAGGATTGATTGTGTACATCCAGTCCTTCAGACGTAAACCATTGTCCAAGTCTGTGCTGCTGGGATTGGATCCAGCCCTACCTAAACTTCTCTCTGAGAAGTCTAGAAAGCAAGGGGGCCCTGTCTGAAACTCACAGATCAATGAATGGGCCTCCCTGACAGCTTTGTCTGACTCTGCCCTCTGTGCTGTAAATAGTCAAGTGTACCTTGCTGTCGAATCTTGTAAAAACACAGTCACATCTACCACTGAAATTTGTTATATCAACAAAGCATATTGTGTCTTCTCTCTTACAAATGAAGTGCATCACTCCATCTGCAACAGACTGTCTTCAAAAGGACAATTTCACAAATCCATCAGCATTTCCTCTTCTTTCCTGTATTTCATGTTACCTGTGTGGTTTCCTACTGTATGTCCTGCATCTGGAGTCCTTCAGGAGATAAAACGGACACGGGGGGGAAAAGGCCCCACTAATGTCATGAGGGGCAAGAGGTCACAGATGTTTCTGACAGCACAAATTTATTGATTCCTTCAAAAACATTACAAAACTGACCATTTTTGGTCAGACAATTGCTCTTGACCAAGAGACAAGCAACAAAGAAATTTTGAGGTAGCTTGCACATTGCAAGCCATCATGGCAAAGTATTAGCAACAAGATAAGGCCAGAAGATGACAATGACACCCCCTTAGGAAGCCAAGAAACAAACATTTTCTAGGTCAATAAGCCCTATCCCTTTCCATGAGGAGCCCGGGCTACAGATGATATGTTTTCAGGGTTGGAGAGGCCACATCTTATCTACTACAGCGGAAAAAGTCAATAGCATGAACTTACACAAGTAGTGTGAACTTGCCTTTAATAGGTCAGGTAAGATCCAATGGAGGCTTTTCGTTTTACCCAAGACCAAACAAAATCAAGCAGAGGGCTCTTGTCCCTTGTTTAAACCCAAAGGCCTTAAACAGGAGAGGTTTCCAGCCTTTTGCAATTTGCTGATCCCTCTGCAAGTTTCCCATGGTTCTGTATGCCAATGTAAGATGCCTGGCAATAGCACTTACCCACCAAAGATATACAAAAGCTACCCTGAGACCTTGTTATTGCTAGGTCTCATCTCTCTTCAAGTCCAAAAAAATCAGGTAGAGGAGTCTCTAGACCAGGATTCTCCTCCAAATTACAATAGCTGTATTTGACACAAAACTTCACTTTTCCAGTGTTGGAGCAAGGCTTAGTGGATTGATGTGATGTTGGGCAAGGCCCATTTTCCTTGATGGTATGCCATCAGCCAGTTCTCTCTTCCCTGGATATCAGAGATGTCCATAACACATCAGAAAAAGACCTGTGGCCAGGGAAGGATGATTCAACTCTTCATCTCAAAGTGTATACCTTCATGCTTTTCTAGTGTTTTTTAGTGTCCTGGTCAGCCAAGCAGCCGACCCTTCAAGAGCTAAACACACATGGCTGAAGGAACTCCCCCATACACCAGGAAGGGTGCCGGAATTTCCCTCTTATTAGGAGACTGTTCTGTATAATGCTAAGGTTTTGCACCCTGAAGTATGGTCGGTAGAGGGGCATACAGGAATGGAAAAAAGTCTAGAAAGCCAGGTTTCCACAGTGAGGGAGTCAGCTGGCTCACATTGGATGAACAACAAGTGCAGACGTAAAAAAATCAGTGATAATGGAATAAAGCAGGAGTTTGATGCAAGTGAAGATGTGTTAATTGAAGATTCTGACTAAAACTGTGACTTCCTCTGAAAGTAGCTCTGCATGCTAGACACAGCATCAGGAGCAACTCCCAAACCCAAGAGCATGATTACACAGTTGAGCACTGAAGAAGTCTTGTCATCCACTCTGAGTGCCCAGCCACGGATCCCTGGCTTATGGATAGAAAAGGATACAGCTTTTATTTCTTGTTCAGAAGGAAAAGAATTAATTCATTTCTCTTGAAGAGATCCACCACCATAAATCATAGAATCAGGGAATGGGTAAGGCTGGAAGGGACCTCAGTGGGCCCACAAATGGAGTATTGCCATTTTACTCGTAAGCCATAGATGTGCAAGAAAAGAAAGGAGTGATTTGTTGTCATAGTCAGAAGAGTTATGTCACATGAGGGGTTGTCCAAGCAGAGGCAATTTATAAGTGGTGGAGTTGCTTTTAAGTATCCATTAGTGACCTATGTCCTTTCTCCCTCAGTTGTACTATTCACTGTAATTCACAAATGATTTTTCCCCAGCAGCATTAGGATTTAAAGACTAATGCTTCTATTCAAAGCAAAAGAATACATTTGAAGGATGTGATACATCTTGTTAAAAAGTTTAAATCAAAACAGAGTAGTCCATTTTATTTTAAAGTGTGTGACTTGAAGAAACCTTATCCGAGGGGGTGATTTTATTTTACTTTTTGTCTCATGCAGAATGTATATATTTTGGAAATGTCCACAGTTCTAGCAAAATACAGACATCCCAGGGTCAGGCTCTCTTGTCCTAGAGCTGCTATATTCTCTGCTCACCATGGGATGGGAGCAGAGTGTGCCTGGCACAGCAACAGTCTGGGAGGCTTATGTACTGCCTGCTAAAAGGTAAACAATGTTTCTTTCTAAATCCGTTTTTAATCTGTGTCTGATAAGACTGAGCAATAAAAATTCTAGCTCGACCTGTCCAGACTTACAGATATTGTCTTGATGCTGAGCACAGAACTTTTATAGGAATTAACTTCCTCCTGCGTCCTTTATTTAAGCAAATTCCTATAAAACCAGCTCAGCTGACAAGTGCAAAGTGAGTGTTAAGTCTAATACTGACATTCCAATGATTTTTTTTTGTATTCACCGGCTCTTATGAATGAAGATTTTGCCAGTGTTTTTCTGATAGAAAGATCTTTCCTTGTTCATTAAAAATCTTTGCGTGAATCAAAAGACAAATGAATTTCAGGATTTTTAGATATCAGCAGTCACCACTATAGGTCCTATCAAAACAACTTAAAAACAATGGCAAATGACAGCAGGGATGATAGCTGAATTAACAGTTCAGTGAAATTGTTGTTTCCTTGTGAGAATTAATACAAACCTACTCATAGAATCCTGGAAGTAGGATTGTTCAAAAAACATTAGCCTGAAGTGTTTCAGCCATCACTGAAAACAGAGAGTGCTGAAGGAGTGATGGTCTCCTTCACAGGCTAGCTTTACAGAAGGGACTATGAGCTTAAATTAAGCAAACTACCTAGGAAGGACCTAGGAAGAGAACAAAGACTTAGGTTCTAGATTTTGCTGGGCTTAAATCCTTCAGATCAGTGATTTCCAATCTCTTTCAAGTTATGGAGAACTACTAATACTCAACACCTCTCAGGGAGCTTCAAGCTATTGACAGCAGTCTCCTGGACTTGAAACTGAAGTTCTGTTGTTCTGTTTTCCATGGCGTCCTGCCTGTCACCCTGCAGCAACCCACTGAGCCTTGGTAGTCGTCACAGGAGTGGCAGAGAGGACGGAGCTGGTTTTCTGTCAAGCTAGCCAAAATGTCATCTGCCTCTGTAAGGATTCACAAAAGAACAAAGCATGCAGCTAAACAAAAAAGCATTCTCATAGATGTATGAAAGGATAATATATGCTGGCTGAGACTGAAGTCATGATAAACTGAGATAACATTTTCTGAAAGACTTCTTGGTCACATTAATCCACACACATCTGCCCCTCACCACAACATTTCATTTATTTTTAAAAAATGAGTTCACTAACAAAAAAAAATTATATGGTTCGATCTGCACCAGTGAGTGCATGGGAAAATGATGGGCACTTTTGAAGGCAATGAAAAGGAAACTGTGCTTGCAGGATTTTCCTGTTAGTCACACATCTGTTTTTACCAATCTCATGATGTTCCCAGGTGTTTGGCTGAGTTATTTGCTTGGCCGTACAGATGCCAAACACATGTCAAGTGACCTGATTATTCTTTTTTAAGGAATCCTGCCTGCAGAGCCACAGCCACAGCTCCTCATGCCTTGCTGTTGCTGCGTGGGATTATAGACAGCTCTTTATTACCCGTGACTCGCGTCATGATGGGCTAATTGTACAAACGCAGCCAGTGTATTGTGCAGCGCGTATGGATCCAGCTCAACACTCCTTTGTTCTGTGCTCACTGCCAGGGCTGTTGTCCCATCTCTTGGGCAGCTAGCATTGCATACAAATACTTTGCTTTTTGCCACTAACTCTGCAGCTGAATTGCTAAATGTCAGTGTTAAAATCTCAATTTGCTACAAGTCAATGGGGTTTTGTTACCGCTTCCAGTGGTTTCGGGTGCGTGTGCACTCCTGGATGTTTCTTCCTGATCAGGCCATTGCTGCTGTTAGTCAGATCTTGTTTTCTGGGATTATCAGTTTTTGTATTTTCTGTTATTATCACCTTAAGCATAATTTCTCTGTTTCAGAGAGCTACAGGCTGGTCATTGAGATTTCAGAGCCTTTGAGAGAACAAGAATGAATTCTTACCAACTGCAGAGCACCTGAGGGGCTTGGCAGGGAATATATGGTCACAGGGAACAGGAGCAGACTTGATTTATTAATGCACAGTGTGCTTTTTCCATGGCCTAGTGGCCTTTAACAGAATGTCTGAAGTCAGAGACAATCCCTGGAGTAAGATATTTTTCAAAAAGGCACAGTTTACTTTCAGTAAAGGTACAAAAGTTTGCTGTAGGGCCTCTGAGTCCTTCTTTCTCACTGACAGTAGTGGTGCTCTCCAGTAAAAGTGGGCAAGTAGCACACTTAAAATTCAAGTCAACTGCGCCTTTTTAGTTTCAAATAAAGCACGTGCTTTATATATACAAAGCTGCAGCAATCCTCTGCGGATACCAACCCATCCCCAGAAGATGCCCAAGGCCCAGGGAGAGGGTTGCCTTGCTGTCCCCTCATCCTGCCCAGGTCTTTGGCTGTGGAATTGTAATAAAGGGTCAGAATTGTACAGTGTTGCTTTAAGACAGAGAAGAATTGATGAGACTGATTGAGAAAACATGAGCTGGGCCCCTTGTTTATCTTGCATGTGGCTTGAGCGAGGACTATCAACTGAATGATGTCTGGACTGAAGCGAGGTCTCGCAGCCCAAGGTTGTTTCACCTGCCCTCTGTACCAGTCAATGGCCACACTCCCTCCACCATGAAAAACAAGCCTTGTTGGAAATCTAGTTCATTAAGGAGAAAATGATAGGTGCAATGACCCTCTGATGAGAAAGCCTTTATTGCCACTTCAGAACGTGGAGCAGGACCAAAGTGTTTGTTCTAATTTTTTGGTCAGATATAAATCCCGAGTGGGAGTAACTGAGGTGCTCATTAAGCCCCATTTAGATATTAATTTACATACCCCTCAGGATGCACTGAAGGAGAACATGTGGCATGTAAAGCATGCACAACGTGTTGCCAAACCTCACCTGTAACATGTGGTTGTTCAAAAACCATTATTCTGGCCTGTCGCATTCCCTCCGGACAGGCCAGAATCTCTGGGGTAAAAGGGGAGAGCTGAAGAGATTGCAGGGAGAAAACACCTCTGGAAGAGTAAAACATCTCTGCCTGTTTGGGATCTGTCAATGGGCTGTGTCTCTCCAGCCCTGAAGGGGCTCCTTTAGGTGATCTTTTTGCCTCCAACTGTGTTCGTGTAGATCAATGAATATGCATTTGTGCATATGTATATATAGTGCTAAAAAACCTCCCTCACTATACTTTCTGTTGTGCCACATGTTAACACTAATTTGTATGTGTCACCAAAAGTCCTGAACCTGCTTTCCTGCTGCTTCAATAAACCACACTATTCATGAATCAGGATCGAGCAAATCCATATTGAATGTGATCATACCTATAGTACTAAATTGGTAAATGGGATTATTTGTGCATCTCTGCTCATGCAAATTCTTTTTTTGAGCTCAACCAGACTTACAGGGCTAAACTGGCTATAATCAGAAATTTAGCCCAGCCACACCCAGCTCTTCTGGTATCTGAAGACCAGCTGGAGCACAAGGAGGTTTATTTTCTGCTAAATTCCGATACCCTTAATGCAACTGGAGTGAGACAGCCCTGGCTGTGAAGTCCTGTCTTGCTGCCCTGGGAAGCTGCTAACCCTTGCTGTGCCCTGCCATATGTAGGGCACAAAAAATAAAACCCTTCTGAAATGCAGCTGTCCATCACTGGTCTGTGTCCAGCATCTCCACACCAGCTTTTTATCAGCTGAGGTATAGCAAGACCCATATGCAGCTTGGTGACATCAAGCAAAGCACACTGAAAGGGGAAGAGGACTTCACAGATTCACATGTTTTTAACCTTGTTTCAAAGGGCTGTAGCACTCTGATATGGCATTCTGTGAAGGCCAAACAAAATGGATTTGTTAGTCAGGGAAAAAAAATATTTAGCATTCCTTTGTTTTTACTATCAAATCGCAAGAAGAAAAACCCAAGCATTCCACAGACTTCCATTATCAAAGCTCAGACAGAGATAAACCTCCATGAGAAAATCTAACAAAACTTAAAAAAGATTCCACTTGGGGCATTAAAAATCTGAAAACCTACCAGACCTACAGTGCACATTTTATTTTTATGGACTATCTCTGAAGTGGTGTTCCACAGCACACCAGTGAGGCCAGGGTTTGACATCAGTACAAAGGATTAAAAGAAGACTGATTCCAGTCACTGGCTCCACAAGACTTTTATTTTACAGTGTGACAATTTACCGTTTGCAAAGCCACAGAGTATCTCACTGTGGCTTCTCACATGGAATCAGCTCTGAGGAATGTGATGTAGAGGAACATCCTCTCACTCAACTCCTCATGGCAGTTTAAGGAAGAAGGATGTGATCCATCCTACAGCTGCCAAGCTCCGGTGTTGACCAGCAGGGATCACGGTGTGGCCCTGCTCTCAAATCCTTCTTCATTAGGAAGTAGAGAGGCACACTAATAGGCAATGCTGTCCTGCCATTTCCTGTTTGGACCCTTGCAAGAAGGCATAATCCAACAGGCAAAGCTTTCCTCCCTGGGTCCCCCGACCCAAAGGCCACTTCAGTTAGGGGAGAACTTCTGCTGGTTGCAGTGAGTGCTGAATCACAGACAAGTGTTCTCAGGCACTAGGACTTCATGCCTTCTGGCTAGGGCTGAAACTGGGAAAGGGAAGCTGAACACCAACCTTCTAAATGACTTGTTCTCTCCCAGCCAAAGTACAGAACCATGCAGCAGGCTTATACTGCTACTGCCAACAGAGGGAATGCAGCAATGAACTGGGAAGGAACAACTTAAATCTTTCTAACTACATAGGACTAAAAAGTAAGTTGGTAAACTCATAGCTTAATCCTCTCTCTACTGCAAAACCAGTCTGTAAGCAACAGTTTTGGAGTCTTTTCACTTTTGTCATGAAACAGCAGTTGTATTTTTTGGCATTTATGAAAAAGGTATTGCTATGCTCTATCCCCTCTTCAAAAATTAGGGCTTCATTTAAAAAAAAATTTTGACTGTGCCTGTGGTAATAAAGATGTTTCCTGCATCATCAGACGTCTCCTTCTAGCAGATTGCCTCAGCTATGATTTAACAGCTCAGGTCAAAAGAGGCAACAGTGGTATAGTACTCAAACAGATTAAGTGTCATAGATTTTTTCTGCATTCCCTTATATTTATTAATGACTGTGGATTTTTTCCACATTAATCCCAATTCTGTCCACATTTTCCAGTAAAAAAAAAAAGAAAAAAAAAAAGCACGTCAGAAAAAGAGCCTGAAAGACATAGGCAAATAATCAGCTTCATTAAATATGTAAAAAAATTAAAAGGGAATGGAGGCAAGCTGCATATAAAATTGTGTGCTGGACCATGTTATTTTAAAAGTCCCAAGAGAGCAAAACCTGGTAATTTCACAGCAAATTTCACTGAATCTAAATAGTAAAAAAGCTGTAGATAACACTAATTACGAAGATGCTTCAAATGCTACTGCTGCAGCTGCCAAAACACTTTCTATAGTTCTGTTCTGTGACAATGTTTTTAAACAATGTTTTCAAGAATTTGAAAGAAATAGCATCATTTCAACAGGCTTACTTACGTGTTTTTATGGCTATATTTAAACAGATACTGTCAAGCTTCATTCCTACAAAGCTTCAAGAATACTACAGACTTCTGAGTGAAAAAAGTGGAACACCTAATGAAAGTCACAATCACAGCACGAAATAAAGACCTCTTAATTAAAAGATTCTTAGTCAACAAAGATTCACTGAGATATGAGCACACAAGCATATTTTTGTTTTCCTTGGCCTAAAAAGTATCTTCCGGGTTCAAGTATTCTGAGTCCACACAAAACAGAAAAGTCATTGCAAACACCCAGCTGCATAACTGAGACCAATTGTATACTTCATGCACCCAGAAGTTAAATCACATTCCTTCCTGCCTCAAAAGTATTTCAGCAGCTACAGTGAGGTTCTACTTCTTTTGTGCATAACATTTGAAGGTTTTATAACTGGTATTTTTTAATAAAAAATTATGTTTTTTCAAAGTTGAAAGGGATAAAGTAGCATTTTTCAAAAATAAATGCAGTATCAAAAGTGATACATTATTGACATTAATCTGTCACTGTAACTTCTTTCACTAAGCCGTTATTTGTATCAAAGCACATTGGAATAACTCAGTGGCCTCTACCATTTACTGCATGGGTTCCTGCCACAGTCTATGGAGAACAATCTCACCCTAAAAGGCTCCAGAATTTTGCATCAAGTCCATCTTTTTCCAGACAATTATCTCGAGATGTTTCAAAATCTATGGACTGACAACGCTTAAATCCTGATTAGCTCTGGCAAGGGTAAATGTTGATTTTTTTTTTCATATCCTACAAAAAGATTGAGTTTTGACTAATATTAGACCTATTGCAACACAGGAAAGTCCAAGTCAATCACAGTGATGGTTTTATTGCACTGATACTTGGTTTGGGTATTTTGTTCATTTGTTGTGCAATTGCTGTGTCCACTAAGTGATTATCTACAGAGCTTTAGAAAAGAAGGGATGGGGAAAGTTTCAAAGTGCTCTCCTGCTGCTTCTATAGGCTCCTTCTTTAATTTTCCTCTTTTACTATAAGCAAAGAAAGTAATAGAAGGAAGCTTCTCAGAAAGTTCTTTATTACACTTCAACAAGATATAATTAATGAAAAGTACATTAATGGTATTTTGGGGAGATAGTTATTTATTCACAAGTATTGTTATTTATTATTATGGGATATCTAAGCAAGGGCAGAAAGCAGGAAATGGAACTTTCCAGGCTCGACTTTGAAGACTTTTTTCCTTATATTTTACAAAACAAAGGAGGTTCATCCTAATAGAAGCAAAAATACCCTCTTGACTATAGCAACCTCATTGTGCTGTGTTTTCAGGGGAGCTTGTCAGCAGCTGTCTGATCAACTCTGATCTTGATTCCCACTGTCAACATCAAAGATGCTTTTTGTGATCTACCATAAAAAAAGCATCAGACTTCAACAAGGGCTCTTTTGGGTTGCCGTTTTCTGGTGAAAACAAACTGCAGAATCCTGTCTGCAGAAGCACCAGAAGATATGCAAACAGCTTCTGCAGCTTCTGCTTTCTCTGTTCCAACAACCTCTGGTTAATCGTCTTGTTTCCCTTACCTAAGTTGCACCATTCAGTCTTTAACACAGGCAAATTTATCTCAAAACCTGTATAGAGGCTTGAGTGCCAAACTTGAAATACTTAACATTAGACATATTAACATCTGTCCAACTCTCGTTTTACATACAGCAGACCAGATCTTCAACAGACCCTAACAATACAATGGCTCTATGGATTTTGTGTCAGATTCTGTACTTGGTTATGGTGGTAATGTTCGCAGTTTTAACCTACCAACATGACAGAGTGGGATTTGTGCTGATGAGAACAGAACAAACCCGCATTTTTAGAATTTCTGAACCCATCACAGCTTGCTTGAATATCTCCATAGCAAAGAATGATCTCAATACTATGCTTGATTTAGGCAATACTGACAGTCCCTACTGCTTGACATCAATTCGTTCCTCAGAGAAGACAATTAGAAATCCACTTTAGCCACAGTTGAATTGTATCTCTGTTGAAAGGTCTATCTGCAAAAAAAATTGTCAAGGCTGTGACATGCCCTCTCTGCAGTCACCATGAAGACAGAAAGACCCATGACCTATGTACAGGGTCGTTAGAACACCACGTATCTTAGTATCATTAGGCTGTTCTCAAAGTAATAGGAAAGCTCTCAGCATCACAGAACATCAAAAGCTTTCTTAAAACATTAATGGTATGTGTACTCCAAAGACCTGCTCCAAATCTGTCAAAGGTCAATAAAAAAGGAATTTAGGAAGACATTACCTTTTTCTTTTAATGAACACTTCTGTCTAATCCATTTATTATTATGATGTAATTGTCACTTGGTTTAAAGAATCACAACCTGTGTTAAACAAATGAAACATCTGCTTAATGTATCATAAATTTTTATGCAAATTTGTTAAAAAAGTAGAGACTGGCACTTGGATTGTATCTGGTGAGTTGTGACAGTGGCATACAAACATGACTGCATTTTACATGTGTAATGCATTGGCCAAGTTTATTTGTATTTTTATAAAACATGTAATAAATAAGATCCATAAATAAATGGTATAGCTTTTAGGTACTAGTGAGCATAAAGACCTTTAAAATAGGCAGCATTCATACATAAAGTGGGCTAGCTAGACAGTGCTCGTTTGCATGGATTAAAAGTCAATGCACCTTTTCTGTTGTCCCGAACGAGTGTGCTTGGGATCTCTCAAAAAGTCACCAGCAAGGGTATGAGCAAAAGTCAGATTTAATATTAAACTACAAAGCACAACAGATTCATTGGCAAGATTTATTCTACTTACAAAGGGCAACTAAGGCACAACAGGGAAAGCAAGCAACAACAAAACCAAACAAAATCCAGGCAATCAAAACAGAAATGAATTGAAACTACCTAGGTATGTTTGTGTCTGTGTGTAAAGACAGTGTAAAAAAGGATGAAAAGGAATGCAGCCTAAAGTTTAACAACACTTAAACTTAACAGTACTTTAGCTTAACTTACACCTTAACTTATATCTTAACCTTAACAATCTAACAGAGAAATGACTTAACAGCATTTAGCCTAAATTATAACTCTAATTTAACTTCCAGATTTGCTATAGCATGTGCACAAAGGGTATGCACGCAGACAGAAAGAGTCAGTGCATGATAAGGTACCCGTGGAAAAATCTCCCTCAGAGGTCAGTGAAAATCCTCACTTTGGATGCTTTTGCATCTCCTGATAGGCGAAGGATCTGGCCTTGAGGAGTGAGGGTATCGGCCCAGGACACGCCGTGGTTCGGCAATCCTCCAGATATAGCAAACCTGAGGAAACCATTTGGGACTGCTGTTTATAGGGTTGCATGAGAGTGGGCTTTAGTCGTAACAATGTTTCATCCTGGCTACAGTTTGAGTCGGCCCTTTCTTTGAAAGCGTGAGAGTGGGAATGTTACGCCATTCAGACCAGACAAATATTTTCCAGGGCTGGTCATGAGAAAAACAGAAGCTTGTAGGAGTTCCTGAGAGCGGACAATGTTTTTTGATAAGCTCAGAAAGAGCTGAGCCCAGGTGGTGTTTTCAAGGACAAGGCCTAACAAGCATTTGTCAGATCACACTGCAGCCTGGAAAGGAGGGCGGGGGGGGTGGAGGATGCACCACCACACTGGTACAGTGATCATTTTATATAACATAATCCTGATAGCGCCACAAAAATGTGGATGTCCTGAGGGACTCTATGAGTAAGTGTCTCCATGAAGAAGCTTGCCTTGAGACCAGTCTTGCCCTGCAGCGAGGGAGCAGTCTAAACACAGTCCCTCTATCTCGGAGAGGACGGCTGTGAGCCGAGTTCACTGCTAAACCCTGAAGTACAGGGGTTTGCTCTCCCAGGTGCTCACCAGGATGTTCTCCAGTGTGCCTGCTGGAAACACTGCTGGCATAGCCACCCAGCCCAGAAGGCTGCCCACTCACCATACCATCCTGAGCTGAAAACCTTATGATGACTTTCATAAGAAGAGATAGTTAGCACAGGATTCTAGGTGTCACTGCTGGAACAAGTCCCACAGAGACTCTTATAGCAATGACTAATTTCCAGGTACCAATAATTACACTTTGTATACGCATACCACTCCTGTAGGGAAGTAAACAAAACTAAGCCTATGTCCCAGTTATCAGGCAAAATGCAAAGGGAAGAAAGGAATCTTTGTCTATATCCTTCATGATATTTTTTCCTATGTCTTTTAATGATTTTAGTGTTTGGAGTGCCAAAGTACTGTTGAAACTCATAGAATTGCATTATATGAAGTTACTGCAGTTACATTCATTATTTCTGATTATCAGACAGAACAACTTTAATCTCAAAACATATACTGAGTTGAGGAAAAATCTAGGACACAAGAATATTCAGAATAACTTCAAGCTACAAGGCAATGACAGTTTCTTCTCCATCTATAAAAGAGGATTTCTTTTCATGTATCCAAGATGATACCCTACTTTTCAGCTTTAAAATTCAACAGCTTTTTCTTATAAAAAAGAATAAACCTCTCAAATCCTTTTCTAAAATATTAACTAGTAAAGGGATTGTCTTAAGGTTCTCTGAATCATCTCTTGGGAGATGCCATGCCTTCCTAAGTTACACTGCTGCCAAATATTTTTGCCAAATGAAAGGAGAACTGGCATTCGCAGTCAGGAGTGGCACTTTGTCAAAATTTATCATAGCCACAGTAAATGTTATCACTTTGATCAATCCAGTATACTGCAATTTAAATATTTTAAACTTTTATAATATTAAAGATATATAATTTTTAAAGATGCTGAATTTTTATTTATTTACTTAAACTGTTTAGAAATACATTCTGTAAACTCTTCTACATCTTTCATCTATTTATGCCTTTTATAGTAAAGTCATGACTCTATCACCTCTCTCCTAAACAAAATTACTGCCATAGATTGTATGAACAAGGACCCTAATTCTATTGCATTTCCTCTTTAAAAAAAGAATTATTTTTCTTCCTCTTCCAGCCCCTGTCACCGTCCTGTCACAATTCTTGCCTTTTAGTGACAGGAAAATGGTATGCAACACAAGAGATAAATTGTCCTCAATTACTATGATTTCAGATTTTATAATATTCTGAAGTCACATCTAATCTAACTAATCTAAACACTTCTTTTCAGTGAAAAAAATATGATGCTTAAAGAATGCTCATTTATGAATATCTTACTATTTTAACCTGGGCAAATGAAGAACAGCACCAATTCATCCTTCATCTTTCCTCACGCATGGAAATCACTGTTGTTTCCAAATATGAACCCATCGGTATGGACTGAGTGTAACTCTATACTGGAGTAAAAAAGTTGCTATTCAGTTTGCCAAAATTCCATTTATTTTTATATTAAAGGATCTATTTTCTTTTTTTTCTTGATTCTGGTAGTTTTTATCTTTAATAGTACTTTGAGTTTGACTTGCAAGTACTATCAAATTCTTAAAAAGACAGAATTAGCACACTTCAAGGATTAAGTTTGAGTTTAAATATTTAGCACTTCACATAAAAGTGACCCAGTTTCAAAAATATTATCAGGAAAATTCCACATACAGCTGTAAAGCTGACATTGCTTTATACCATGAGCAATTTCCAATCTAATTCAAGAGACTCTATGAGAAATACTAGAAATATGTTTCTCCACATGCATCTTTTAGGAGCCAATATAGGGTATTTCAGAAATGTGCAGTCATACAGGAAACCAGACTTTAAAATTTTTATTAATCCTGGGGACTAGACATCTCCATTTTGAATGTGATACGTGGCTACCGCTTTCATCATCATGTTAGTGATTAACCAGGAAGACTCCCATTCCTAAAAACATCTTTGATGGTAGCCTAGCTGAAGCTAATAAAAACAATTTTTGCTTTGAGTAACTAGGTTTGAAATGGAAAAGTTCTGAAATGACAGGAAATATAAAATCATTGCTCTGGTCTTTGAAAATGAAGTTACTGAAGAACATTTTGACATTGGAGTTTTAGGAAAGTATTTATAACATTTATCACAGTGGATTTTGAGAAGCACTACCACCGGGACTTTCAAAGGGGCTTCTGTGGGCAACGGCTGGAGCCTCATCACAGAAGATGCAAGGCAACACTGTTCAGAGTGACCTGGAAGGGCTCAAGAAGTGGACCCATGTGAACTTCATGAGGTCCAGTAAGAACAAGTGCAAGGTGCTGCACCTGGATTGGGGCAGCCCCTGGTATCAACACAGGCTGGGGCATGGACAGATCAAAGCAGCCCTGCCCAGAAGGACTTGGGGGTGCTGGTGGATGAAAAGATGGGCATGACCCAGCCATGGGCACTCACAGCCCAGAGAGCCAAACGTGTCCTGGGCTGTATCCAAAGCAGCGCGGCCAGCAGGGCCAGGGAGGGGATTCTGCCCCTCTGCTCTGCTCTGGTGAGACCCCACCTGGAGTGCTGCATCCAGCTCTGGGGTCTCAGCACAGGAAGGACATGGACCTATTGCAGTAGTTACAGAGCAGGGCTATGAGGATGACCAGAAGGATGGAGCACATCTCCTATGAAGAAAAGCTGAGAGCTGGGGTTGTTCAGCCTGGAGAATAGAAGGTTCTGGGGAGACCTTATTGTCCTACTACTTAGAGAGGGCAGATTCAGGTTAGATATAAGGAAGGATTTTTTTACCATGACTGCGGTGAAACACTGGAAGAGGTTTCTCAGATAGGTGGAAGATACCCCCATCCCTGGGGCTTATTCAAGATCAGGCTGGACCAGGCTCTGAGCAACCTGATCTAATTGAAGATCTCCCTGCTCGTGGAAGGGGGGTTGGACTAGTTGACCTTTAAAGGTCCCTCACAACTCAAATATTGTCTGANGGTCCAGTAAGAACAAGTGCAAGGTGCTGCACCTGGATTGGGGCAGCCCCTGGTATCAACACAGGCTGGGGCATGGACAGATCAAAGCAGCCCTGCCCAGAAGGACTTGGGGGTGCTGGTGGATGAAAAGATGGGCATGCCCCAGCCATGGGCACTCACAGCCCAGAGAGCCAAACGTGTCCTGGGCTGTATCCAAAGCAGCGCGGCCAGCAGGGCCAGGGAGGGGATTCTGCCCCTCTGCTCTGCTCTGGTGAGACCCCACCTGGAGTGCTGCATCCAGCTCTGGGGTCTCAGCACAGGAAGGACATGGACCTATTGCAGTAGTTACAGAGCAGGGCTATGAGGATGACCAGAAGGATGGAGCACATCTCCTATGAAGAAAAGCTGAGAGCTGGGGTTGTTCAGCCTGGAGAATAGAAGGTTCTGGGGAGACCTTATTGTCCTACTACTTAGAGAGGGCAGATTCAGGTTAGATATAAGGAAGGATTTTTTTACCATGACTGCGGTGAAACACTGGAAGAGGTTTCTCAGATAGGTGGAAGATACCCCCATCCCTGGGGCTTATTCAAGATCAGGCTGGACCAGGCTCTGAGCAACCTGATCTAATTGAAGATCTCCCTGCTCGTGGAAGGGGGGTTGGACTAGTTGACCTTTAAAGGTCCCTCACAACTCAAATATTGTCTGATTCTATGAAGAGAAGAGACAGACAGTGCTGCAGATCCCCCAGAACAAGCTTCACTGTGCACAAGCCCATTGTGCAAACAGGGATTCATAGCCACCCAGTAAGTGCTGGAAAGAGGAGCTCTGCTGCTGAGGTGGAAAACTCTGAGCTGGCCCACAGAAGTATGCACATCATGCACACTAGTTGCCCCAGCGGTGTTCTTGGATAAAGCATGTTTGGTAAGTGACTTTATTTCCTTAATTAATGCAAAATTGCCTAGAAAGGTAATAAGGTGATATAGTAAGTTATTAAAAGGACAGGTTGCCATATCTCAGATGCAGTTTTTCAGGGAGACAGAGGGCTCTAAATGCATGTGGAATAATTACAGACTATAAGAAGAGTACAATGAAAATGCTGAGTTGCTCCTCATGGGCATCACAGAAAAGGATTGGGTTGACTTCTGGACGGGGTACTTCAGGGCACTTCAGGATGAGGGCGAGCCTGCTGCACTTCACACTGCAAGGGCCTTGTAAGGTGACAGACAAGAAAGTAAGAGCAGAGAATTCATATGTACTGAATTTCTGATCATATGTTTTCATCTGTTAGAAGCGTATCATTAATCTCTAATAATAATTTTATTATTCATATTTCATAGAACATTTATTCTCCTGTCCAATACCAGCAGCCTTGTAAGTGTTGATAAATGTTTGCACTTTACTTTGGATGGGTATGATTTATAAAAATACTAAGTACAGATCTAAAAGCTGGTGAGCAACATGTCATAGAATCATATATATCTTGGGCAAGACCAGAGAGTTTCTTACAAGGGAGAAATCACATTATTTTTCTATCTGGTTGAAATCTACATCTTCTGCAGAAAAGTGCTATCATTTGGAAATGCCTTTCTGTTGAAGTACTCTAGAAGCAGAGAGAAAAATGAAAGCCACAAAGAAAAAGCTCAGATGAAAATCAAACTGAAGATTTATATCCACAAAGGGGCTAAGAAATAATATCCAAAATTACAATCTGACAGAAATATATTTTTCAGCGAAATCTTTAAAGTGTTGATGGAATTTCATTAAAAGGAAGGCTCTTATCTTAGCTAAATTATATAATATTACTCAGTGCAAACTGCTGAGCTTTGTAAATGGCAAAAGAAGAGATAAAAATGTGGAAAAGCTCTCAGGTAACAAATCACATCCTTGAACCAACACAGGTACTATATTTGTCCACTTGGACTAGTGAGATTCCTTAGTAAAGCGCTAGACTATGATATGTGAGTATTTATCTCAGCAAATAGTACTGCACTGGACCATATCTATTATTGATTGTGCAGCAATAATAGGTTATATTGTCACTAGGATGATTGGTCTTTAACATACAGCTTCATATGTTGCACCAATTCCACACCAAAAGACATATCAACATTTAGATGAATTGCTGTGTTTGTTCAGCCCTTGGGAAAAAACCCCATAGAATAGGGAATATGTGAAATGCTGGCCTTCTGCATGTATTTTTTTCTTACTTGTTGTGTTTGGATTGGAGGACTCCTCATGCCTCCAGTTTCCTGGGATACAAGAATCAAATTTGTACCACAGAAACAAATTCAATAATTAGCTTTGTTTTCTTAAATATCAGCGTAGGTTGGAAAGACAAGCTTTACTAGCAGAAATAGGACATCAGAGATAACATTAGGGTTAATGGTCTTCTCTTTGGCTTCATGGAGGTCTGCAGAATGTTGACGGTCTTGTTGGGGAGGGGCATAACTCTGCACATTCCTGGTGTCCTAAAACCAGCTAGGGTGTCTAAGTGTCATCGCTCTAAGTAAAAATCGACTTATAGAGGATGTCTTAATCCCAAGAATGTCTTAATAAAATATTTTACCCAGAGCTAGTGAGAACTCTTTTTCTACACAGCAGCAATATTTTGACTTATCTACCAGGCAGCTTCCTGTGACGCTGTCTTGGTTTTTGCCTTTTTTTCTTTTATATGTTGTCTGTATTCTTCACACATATATTTGGAGCTCTGTAGCCTACTACTGTATTCTAGATAGTTTTCCCAGTACTTTTCCATGCCCTTTCCCTAGGCAGGAAGACAAAACAGATTCCAGAGCTCCAAGCCCTGGGGTGAACAAAGCCACTATCCTATCTCAGTTCTTCCTGGGAAGCAAGGTTGACAACAAGGTCTTTGAGACACATTTTCATAAACAAGTACTCCCAGTACCAAGGGCCGCAAGACTTAGAAAGGGCTTGACCCGGGGCAGAATTGCTTCACCACTTGTCCTCCTAAATGGTGCTTTTTGTCAATTTCTAGTTTGCTATACCTATAAAAACTGCATTCACCCCTTGTGGTTCAGGTTTTGTGGACATCTTTCCATAACTGCCCCTGAAGGCCTTCAATAAAGATCCACTTTTACATTACCTCCTATACTAAATTTATCTCGAGTTTCATTTCTAAGTTGAAAAAGGCAACACCTGGATAAGGTATTGCTGAGCCATCCTCTTTACAAAACTTGCTTCAATATGCCATTTTGTTGCTTATTCAAAGTAAGCCTTTCCTGCAGTCTTACACAATTATTAACACAATCTTCCCATGTGGCAGGTATTTTGGGGTGACACAAGTTTTCTTTACCAATTATTCTGATGTGAATACTTTACACTTGCATGTGCAGTGACAAGTCACTATTAAGGATTATGACAAATTAAAGACATTTCTGTGAATACAGTAAAGCTTCATGCAAAAAAAGCTGTAAGTTGTTCACCTTGGGTCTGCTAAGTGCCATCATCACCCACAGTCATTCTGTTTGCCTCTTTTTTGGTGAACACTGGGAAATCATGGAAAGATGGCTTAATAAATATGTGGCAATCTATAAGATAGTCACAGAAGGAAGTTACAAGATGATCTTTTATCTCAGGGGCACATAAATTGAGTATCTAACTACAGTACGTCATTTGAAGAGTGTTTAGTACATACACTTGTCTCCATAAGACCTATGAAATCAAATTCTTCAAAGATATTTAATTAAAATAAGAAATCACACCCGAGGGGAAGAAAGTTACAGTTTCTTTAAATTAGCCACCGTGAATTAAACACTATTCTCTAAAATGTGTGGCAACTTCATGGGTAGATTGTAACCCATAAAATGGAAACCTGTATGTCCCCCATCTCACAGTTTCTCAATATGTTGCATTATTTCACTAATTTATTTTACGCTGAGGATGAAAAATTTGTGTAAAAATCACCTGTTTGTCTCAACCTCTTTTTGTTTCAGAAGGAGATAAATATAAAAAAAATGTGAATTATGAAGACAGGAAAGTTACAAGATAGGGATTTTATTCTCATCCTAACTAGGTCTAGTTACTTTTCTATTTGATTTGTATTGATGACTGTTGACATCTGAGCAACAGAAAACAACTTGTCTGGGAAGTTTCTGTTATAGGTGTACATGTACTGCATATCCTGGAATTGTCTGGGTTTGCCTGGTTTTGTCTGTTTTTTCTGATTTCCTGAGAGGAAGTTATAACCTCAGAATCAGAAATGAAAATTTCTAGTAACTCTAACAACCTCAGTAATTACTAAGTAAGTTCATTTTAATGCCACTGAAGGGCACTGAGATAGTTTTGTATAAAATTATGTAGAAAAAAAACCCCTCCACCTCCTCTGCCAGCATATTGAATGGCAGGGATTCTTTCTTCAAATTCCTTAGCTGCATGCTCAAGCTACCAGGTAAATCATTTGGGCGGTGGTTGAATACACAGCATTAAACTTGTTGCTAAAATTATAACAGCCATGAAGTTCAAATGAAAACTGTTAATCCAGGTGGGGGAGAAGGTTTAAGCAGGGGAAAAAGGATTTGTCATGATTACAATAGGAATATAAGGCTGCAAGGATCTGAAAGAGGTCACCTAGCCCATCCTCCTGCTCAGAGACGGAGTATATACCATCTCTAAGAGATATTTAATCTCTTCTTGAATCACCTTCACTGGAGAATTATGACAAACACTTCATATAATCTGATCCACGGTTTAACTACACTTGAAGAGAAAGGGATTTTTTTAATCTACAACATACCCCATGCTATTCTTCAAGAACACATCCAGCCTAAACTGACCGCTGTTTCTGCAAGAACAGCTTGACACCAGGTTGTATTAAGCGTAGTTATTTTATATGTTATGGGAATTTTCAAGGCACTGTTATCACACATTTCAGTATTTTCCTTCTCATTTGTGAGTTTAATATTTTGATTATAGCATTTAATCTTGCTGATATATTAATTTTTGGGAATTGTAACTTTCTTCCACATGCCCAATATATCTTCTTAACAGCATGTAAACAAGAAGAAAAAAGTCTCTTTTAAAATGAAACTTGGAAAAAAAAATCCTGTGAATGAGCTTTTGAGGGCACTCTACAGAGCATCATTGTTAGCAAGTCCAAAGGAGATAAAATGAAACTTGCTATCTTTCAGAAGCTTTTCTGCCATTTGCCTGGATTTTCCTCAATGCTGCACTAAAAAGGAAAAATTCAATTATACCTTTGCCAGAGGAAATAAGAAAAATAAGAAAGGATCTTTCTTAGGGTAAGCTTTATGACTCAGCTGATACTTTATAGCACTTTTAAAGTATGTATCAGAAGTTTAGTAACCAGAACTTAATATGAATATATTCCTTTAAGCTTAAAGAAGAGCACAACTTCAAAACATTTCCTACCCACTTTCAGAGCTAAACATAAAATGCAGTTTTCTCCCCAGCATATTTTCACTCTTTGTGTACTACTTGGTTCTAGTATAAAAAGCTAAAATATATTTAAATACATTTCATTAGGTGCACCCAAAAATATTCTAAGTATTTCTTCCCTCATGCACTTGATGTAGTGAGCTTGGAAACATTTGAACTCAATTATGAATATTCAGGTTCACAGTGTATTGAGGCATGCTGATATTTTCAAATAACTGTTCTCCTGTGCCACCAGCAGCTGTCTGTGACTGCAGCCATGCCAGGCCTTTCAGCCAGCCACTGGATCTTCTTCAAAGGTGCCTCTGTACACAACTCAGTGTGACCGTTTTTATGCCTCCAGCTTGAGAGAGATGGAGACCCCCCCGCCCCCTCCTCTGAGCAGAAAAGGAGCTGCCCAAGCACTGATGCCTGCTGGAGTCCTTCCACACAAAAGTGCAGCTTCTCGCCATTTATATTTTGATCCTGAGAGATGTCAGTGCAGCAGAATCCATTCAGGTATAGTTTATTTCTTAAAAATGGGTAGGATTTCACTGCCACTAAATGCCTGTGTTCTTTCAGAGTTGCCCTCCTACACACTGAATCGAAAGGAATCCTTGATTTCAAATTATCTCAAAGTAGCAGTTCAGCTGCAACTGTACTGAGGTAAACATCTGCTTTGACTGGGGAGTTACTGCAATAAGTTCTTCAAATCATAACATTTCATTCTCATTGCTTTTGGCCAAGTAAGGAGTGGTAAGACATTTGCCTAGGGACTGGAAGACAGTAGGGTTGTTCAATTTTATAAGTTTCACCATTTCTGAAACCCAGCAAAAAGGAACGCAATATAGAAAAATAACACATGGGTTGTTTTACAAAAAAAGGCGGGGTATTAATAATTTTCAGCTTTTGCGACTGTTGCAATAAGTAGCTACAACATCTAAATTTTTTCTTAAACTTTGAGGACAGAAACATTATGCTTCCTGTGCTTATAAATTATAAGAGTTCCCTAAACACAAATAACATTTGTTACAATGCTCCTAAAAGTCTTCATTTTGATACATACATGCAACTTAATTTGTCAAATGCACAATTTGTCAGAATAGTCTGCATGTCTCATTTCTCTCTAGTTTCCAAGATGAATAAATAGGAAACGCAGTGAGATTTGCAATGGTATAAAAGTTGATAAATCTTTTCAAATTTATTTTTTCTCTGACATTAATGAAGACAAAAAACATGCATGAATCCACTTGCAAGAAAATTTATTAATTTTTCCAATGAATCTGTCAAATTATTAGACAACAAATGCATTTTAAGGAAATAACTTTATGTAGCAGTCTTGTTTTTTTTTTTAATAAAGCAACTTTTACTATTTTTTCCTTTTTTAGACTTGATGAAAGTTTGTTATGTGAAAAAACACAGGGAACAAAAACATACCTGACTGCTCTGTAGGAGGGTATGGATGAAAAGCCCTGTTTTTATTGCTTTGATTTAAAAAAAGGTTTTCTCACGATTTTTACTTCATAAAATTATACTTCATCATAGTTACCAATACACTCCAGTTGCACAATCAACATACTAGTAGAAGGATATCTACTGTCAGAGGTCTATGCTAGTGCCTGGAAGAAACCTTGGGATTGCTGTGCCATCATGCTCATTTCAATGTTTCTGTCTTCCAGGATTTGCGTAACCAAATCCACTGCCTGTCTTCCTTTAGAATAAATACACTTTTAGCTTGAATTTAGGCCCTGACTTTCAAGTGATTGAGGAACTGCAAATAGCTCTTTTTGCATTTTTTGCACTTGTACTTTGAGGAAGAGGCATTTTGAGGATAGAGCTCTGTGTCCTCCAGGCATATTACCAAGCCCAGTGTCTGTTTGGATGTTGACACGGTATTATGCCATGCAGTTCTACCTAGTTACACAAATGTTACACTGGATGTATGAAAGGACATCAAAAGGGGGTGAAACCACAAAACATGCACATTGACAATCTACATTAATTCGAATTTCAACATAATAATGTGCTAAAGTGCTCTGTGCTAAGACAAAAGTACCTCATGTATGAATACCTGTTTTTGCTAACAGTGTGTGCTACTAGTGCAGAAACCTACAGACAGCTACAGAATAACCTTTAAGGACAAGTAAAGAAACCTCTCAGTTTTTACAAGGCAGAATAGTTCTACATGATTTGCTGCAGAAGCCTTACTGGTGGTGCAAAGATGGGATGAAAATATTAGATTAAGCTCTAAAATAGATGCATACATGCTAAAGTCACTTTCACAGGTAATACGTAACAGCATATTTCCCTCTGACAGAAGTTAAATTAGACGATAGAAGAATATAAGAAATGTGTGTTTATCACTCAGTCAAATTGCCTGACTGGAACACTGTTTTACCACAGTCCCTCTGAGATTTCCCATGAAGACTTGGAGAGCAGTGCAAAAGGGAGAAAATGAGGAAGGAAGAGGAGAGTGAAGGCTAAATATAAATATCCACAGTATAGTAGTTCTGGGCTAACCTGTAGGCAGCAAGAAGCTTGGACAGAGGTTCATCTTCTCCTCATTTTTTTTCCAAAGCAGTTGGCTGTCCAGTAGGAATTCTGCCTGTCTGTAGTACAATCAGTAGGGAAGTATAATGAAATATGACTCCAGATACATAGCTGCCTTGGGCAAAATGCTCAGCAGCAGCAAATGGAATGAGTAAGAGAATACGTAATGTATGTGCCACAGCCATAATGACCACATTGCTGTCTATTGCAATAAGCACACCCAGCTTTCTCATTCTTCAGCAGTTCCTCTATTATTCTGTGACTTTTGAACTAGTGTAGTTTTTTCTTGGACTGTCATTTTCACCTTAGGGACATATTATAAGTAACCCGACCAAGTGCAGAAGTAGCTGTGAATACAGGGAAGAGCAAAAGGTGTTGCCACCACCACGACAAATGCAGAACTGGAGTGAAGGACATGGTAAGAGAGGGAGGTACGCTTTTTCCAAAAGCACTTTTTTTCTGTCTTGCCTCCTGGTTTGAAGAGATTGAAATACATTCATACTCTTTTCACTTCTTGACTCCTTTATCTAGTACCTTGCAAAGTTCTAATTTTCTGCATGCAGAAGCTCTTTAGAGTGCAGCTCAATCGGAATAATAATGCAGTAAGAGAAATAACAATTTTATTTCTATAGTTGTATTTGCTTTGGGGACAACTTCGCTTAGTGATTACTTTTCTCCACACTTTTGGCTGACCATTCAAACAATAGAAGTGTACCAAAACTTGTGGAGTGTTGGTCTTTGCACATGTGGAGTGCTGGTGTTTGCAAGAGCAGAGATCAGTGACCCTGCGTAGCTTACTGACAGCTCTGTTAAATTAGACATATGATAAGCATGTTTGAGCTTTACAGCAACAGTTTTACAGTTTACAACAACAGCTTTACAGCACCTACATTCTCTATGCAGAGAAGGCTATTATGCTTAGACATATTTGTTTAAATCTGAAAATGTAATCATCTGTGTTGTTTCTAATATATAATTGGTTAATTATAATCTCAAAAGCATTGTTAGTCAAATGAATCTGTTAACTTGTTGAGGATAACAAGCAGATTCGTAGACATTTAAAACAATGGAATCTAGAATGCATGTGTGGAAGACAAAAGGTTAGTCATTAAACTTTGAGTGCCCAGTTGAAAACATTCTGACTCTCAGATAAGGCAGCTACGCAAAATTATGAATATTAGTTACATGAAAATCAGATCTTTATATATAATAATGCAGTGGGAAATACATTAAAGTATTTTATCTTCAAGTAAGGCAGCTCTCTTTTTATTACTTTCTGATGCTCTTGTAGAGTGCAATTACTCAGGAAGTGCTGTGTCCATCAGGGGGTAGTTTTTAACAGTGATACAATACAGATGAAGAGATGCTTAAAAGTAAAAAACAGCAGGAAGGGATCTGTGAGACAGCTCAGCTGAACTGTTTTCACCAAGGTAAGGAAGTGGACAAGAAGAGTCTATCAGTCTAAGTGGGCAACTGGGCAAACTACTTCAGGCTCTTCTTGTGTATGTTCTTATCCTTAAGTGGAAGAAATCATCTATTATTATTAAATTTGTATTTGTTTTGGTAACAGGTTCTCATGATGACCTGAGAAGATACAGTTGTATAGTGTCTCCTTTTAAAATTTGTTTCCATTTAATAAATATGTTGACTTATTTTTTTAATCTTACAAGTGACCACACGTTCTTTTAACCTGCCTGTTGGCTATCCTGCATACACATTTGGTACCAGATGCATTAATGGAAACAGAAAAATATTTTCAGAATTGAGACTTAAAAAGAAATAATTTCATATCAGAATGATTATAAATGTGTACTGTGATAAATCATATTTGTTCATTAGTGATGTGAAATAGTTAAAATACTTAATAATAAATGATTTCTAAGTTATCAAGCAATTTTTATGTTGAAATACAGCAAATTAAAATTTTTAATTGTGTCTGTGTGAAATGCAAGTAGAGGCTAGTGTTTGTTAAACACTGAAGAATTCCTGCGAACAGTTGAAATGTAACTGGTGCATGATCGTTTTCCACTATTTTGGATGACTTGTCCAAGAGCAGTCAAAGTTTAGAACTGAATGCCAAAGCTTCAGTAATTGTATTACTTTTCTGTATTGGCAAGAGCAGTATGTACTGATGCTCTCTATGCATGAAAAGTAGACACATATGGCTCTTGGAAGTTTGTAAACATTACTTTAGAAGCCATGAATATGCTTTCTAAAAAATGACCAGAGTAATTCCATGTTGGGAGCCAATAAAATGCTATATTCTATATAATAAAATTTTCCTATACCTCAATTAAAAATGTGTAACTAGATTTTGGAACTCAAAGCTTTCATTCTTCTATTTAACATGGATTGAATATATATTAACATAAATGGAAATTTTGAAGAGCTATGTATTTAGAATACTAGGTAAGAAACACTTGGTACTCAGGAGTAAGTTTTAGAAGCTTTTTCTTAAAAAAAAAAAAAAAAAAAAAGATTACATTCTTACAAATCCCCAACCAGTTAGGGATCTTTAATTCCATAAGAAAACTTCTTATAGTGCTTTGTCATATATTTAAAATATTTTTAATTTATTTACTATTAACCCTGTTCATTTTCCAGGCACAAACAAGCAGTTTTCTGGACATTGTTGACTTGCCCTGTGAAAGCTTCTATGTGTATTTTATGACAATAACAAAAAAAAAATCTGAGTTAACACAGCGTATTGAGCAAAACAATAATTGTGGGTCTTATTTTCATAACTCAAATTCAAGTATGTGTTTAAGGTTTAGAATATTTCAAAATGATTTTCTGGACTAAGTCCAAAGTGTTTCAGAGATTTCAGGGTTACCTCCAGATCTGTGTGTGTTTAAGACCTATTTTATTTTAGAGTAGAACGTGATTTTGTAAACACTTAGGGTTGTGTACATTTTTCTAGGATACACCTTTTTTACCTCAATGGGATGATTTGTTTGTAAAAGTAGTCATCTATTTCTGCAATGAAAGGAGTCAAATAGTTTTCCAGAAAAGCACATATAGTTTACCACTCACATGTTAGCACTTATGGCGTACACAAAGCAAATAATACAAAAAATAATCTATCGTTTCTTATTTAACAATTTCAAATGAGGCACTTTTCCATTACTCTGCATCTGACCTGACAATCTGAATGTTTTTATTTTCACATTATATAAAGACATCCGGGAAGATTTAATCAAACCGAACATAAATGAATGAGTTCAGGTGAGCACAAAGGGTTTCATGAATGCTGTGCGTAGGGTCACAAGAGAGCGGGCTTTAGTCATAGAAATTTTCCATCCTGGCCACAATTCAGGTCTGTAACTTTCCTTGAAAGTTCAATGACAAAAATGTTGTTTGACTTGGGTTGTTCTTCAGGCGATAAAAATAAGTTTCCAATCTTATTGATTAAAACACAGGAGCTCATTAGACAAGGTAAGTTCCTGAGAGCAGACAGTGTTTCTGATAAGCTCAAGAGCAGCTTAGCTCAGGTGCTGTTCATCAAGGCCTAATGAGTATTTCTGAGAACATAGTGTGGTGGGGGAAGTTGTACCACCACAGCTGCTACTCTACATGAACAAAGGTTGTAGGAATTCTGAGCCCTGATTTCTTGACTCTGACTTTCCAGGTATCATACTGATTTCAGTATGAAACTGACAGTGGAGGCTGGAAGAGGTGAGGCAAGGAGTGGGACAGGCTGACTGGGAGGGCACAGCTCTCAGTGGGGTGGCAAGGTGTCAGCTGTCATTCCATATCACCCATTGATGTGTGGATTGGGGGATTATTTTTACTAGACTGGCTTTTGCTTGACAAGTAATTAAGGAGTTTATTGTGATGCTGTTCAAGGTCACCAGAAGCTGCACAAGAAGGACAATTTTAAACAGGTGGCGGATTCATCATGTCAGGAACTGCCCTCGGAGGAGAAACCCAAGGGGCAATGTGTAATACAGTGGCTTGCCTGGGATGCAGAAGTCATAATAGGGAAACGTGGAACATGAAGTGTGTTTTATTTTTATTTAAGCTGTAAAAAGACACAGGGCACGAGGCAAAGGTCAGAGAATTGTAGAATGTTAAGGGGTTGGAATGGACCTTAAAGATCATCTGGTCCCAAATCCTCTTCCATGGGGCAGAGACATCTCACTAGACCAGGTTGCTCAAGGCCTTGTTCAACATGGCCTTGAACACTGACTGGGTTGGGACTTCACCTACAACCGCCCCGAGTAACTGTTCCAATGTCTCACCACGCTCACAAAGAATTTCTTTCTAATATCTAACCTAAATTTCCCCTCTTTCAATCTGTACCCATTAGTCCTTGTCCTATCACTACAGCTCCTGACAAAGAGCCCCTCTCCGGCTTCCCTGTAGGCTCCCGAGATGTATGGATGCTGTTGACGGGGTGGCCTTCACAGAATCACAGAGTATTCTGACTTGGAAGGGATCCACAAGGATCATCGAGTCCAGCTCTTAGGAGATGTCCAGCACAGGACATCCCCAGGAACCACACCTTATGCCTTCCTCGGACACGAGAGCTCCTGGCAGGCTGGGGAGCAGGACGACTGCTCCTACGCTGCTCTGCTGCACTCCTGGTAGCCGCGCGAGCAGGCAGCAGGTAGATAAAGCTATTATATAAACGCTCCAGAGCAGCTCGGCCACCATCTGGTGGCGCGGGGGCGCGTGTGTCGCGGGCCAAGGCAGGTCCCCGAGTCCAGGCCGGCACCGTGGCCGGAGCGGGCCTGGCCCCTACCGGAGCCTCCGGGGTGCTCTCGCCCCCTGCGCGCGCCCGTGGTGAGGGGTGGGGCCTCGGGGGGCGGGGCGCGCGGGCTGTGGCTGAGCGACGTCCCCGCCCCCTCCCGCGAGCGGGTGC
>VWZW01003166.1:222386-257270 GCA_013397115.1 Edolisoma coerulescens
GGCGGGGAGGGAGGAGGGCCTTCGAGGAGGGGATGAGGTGATGGAGAGAGGGAGGGAGGAAAGGCCTTTCGTGTGAAAGAGGTAACTTGTCTGCTCCGGTGCTCTGAAAAATGACACAACGGTAATGCCCTGACAGGAATGCCTTTGGACATTTCCATCACTTGGCAGAAAGCATGATGTTATTATTTCAGATGTTCTTTGTGATTAAAATGTAAGAAGAGTACTTGATATTTATGCCCGTGAGTTGTAATTTCTCCGTTGGGGATCCAGTGTTTCTTGTCTTGTCCAGCTTCTCCTGGTGGGAGGATGTGTGATGCTATCTGGAAATACATGTGAATCAAGGAGGCGTGTGTGACAGGTTTAGGGTGCCAGCTCTTCATATTTGTCTCTGGAGATGTTCAAAGCCCACCTGGACATGTTCTTGTGTAACCTGCTCTAGGTGACCCTGCTTTGGCAGAAGGGTTGGACTAGATAATCTCTAGAGGTCCCTTCCGATCCCAACAATTCAGTGGTTCTGTCTGTTGGGAGACAACTGAAATGGGAAGTTGACTGTCTGAATCAATGGCAGGTCACTCATGACTTCAGCTGTTGGATTTGAGTGGGAATATGTAATCTTTTCACAGCCTCTGTGAGGTCTGTGAAACCTGCTAAATTGGGGTGGGGTTCTGCTGGGATTTTCTGGAAAATTTTTGTTGTTGTTATTGCTGTTGGTTTTTTGTTCTCTTTTTCGCTGGGATCCAGGAGCTTGCTAAAGAATAAGCAGATATTTCTAAGGGAAGAGAGATGTGGAGGTCAAAGGCTCTGAAGCTAGCATGCTTTTGTCATGAGGCAGGAAAAAAGCAGCCAACAAGCCTCATGCAGCTTGTCTTTCTTGTATCCCATGCTGCAGTTCAACCCTACAATAAAATAATGGTTGGTGTTGGCTGGACACTGGATTACACCCAACGCCTCAATTTGTGCCAAATGGCTTGTCTGCCACGTGAAGAATCTGATAGGTCTGGCAATTATTTGCATAACTCCTGTGAATCTCTGTCTGGGATTTCAGGAAGCCTCACAGGAGCAACTTGTAAAACTTTTTGTGATGTCTATGTGAACTCCTAAGAAACATTGCTGTTTGGTTTGGATGCCTTTGGAAATTAAGGCATGAAAATGCTTTGCTGCTCTTGTTTTCCCCTCTATAGGGTTCTACACACTTTTTAATATCAGAAGCGAGTTTGGTAATTCTAGAATGTGACAGTACTTATTTTCATTAGTATTAGTGGTTTATGTATTTTGCTGTATCACTGAAAAAGGCAATGGAGCACATGAAGTGTATTATGCATCAGTAATATAGGGAGATGTCTTCACAGCAGTTGCTCAAACTGTAGGGTTTTGAGTATTTGTGTTAAGTTGGTTCTTGTGTGAACATGACTGCAGTATCATAACCAAGTGGTGGGTCCTGGTTATTGTGAGGTGTCCTTGTTTTTCTTTGGGACTGGAGGAGAGGTCCTATCCTGGCTCAGGCTACTGCAGCTAAGGGTCATTCTTTTCTCATTAAAGTGTAGGAGAAACTGTCCTAGTGTTTGTGGAAGGGAGCATTTTGTGAGAGGTATGGAAGGACAGGCAGCACTAGATTGCATTGCCTCATAGAAAGTAGTTTTCTAACCTCAGCTGTGGTTCCACAGAAGTGGAAATTGATCTTGTTGCTGCTGACAAAGGGAGGGTCTTGCTGCCTGTGTCTGTCAGCTGAGTTGTTCCTACAGGCTCTCTCTCATCCAGTGTGTCTAATGATTTTTTCTTCTGATTATTTGATATGTTAATTGATGATTTGATTCACTAAACACAGTAGAAAACTTAGGGATGTGCTAGTTTTCTGCACAATTTGTGTGTTCTAATAGCTTACAGAGGGGTCTGTGACCCCAGCAATACCAGCATATAGGAAATGCGTAGTCAAGATGACATGGAAGGAAGTCTTTACATATGATCTTCTGGATCTGCTCCTCCCAGAGCTGTATCCTAGGAAGAATCAGGGCTGTCTATCATATCAGCTGCCCTTGGCTGACAAATCACCATTTAAACTGTTTAGGAAGTTTTTGGAGAGAGGGATGTGTTTGTGTGGGCTTTTCCTTTTACATATTGTCTTGTCTGTAGTGATATGTCTTTTTTAAAACTAAATACTATTTTGAGAGGTAGATACAGTAATTATTTAAGTTTTTCTTACCTGTTCATTTGCTGAATCCAGAGAAGGATAGTTTTACTTAGTGGGGGTCAGTGAAAAAGTATGCAGGTTTTTTAATCTGACTTTTTTTTGAATACAGAGTTTTATTGATTCCAGAGAACTGTCTTTCTTTAACTAAAAAGGAAAGCTAAAAGAAATGCATTTGTTTGGTGAAACATGATTGTTACAAGACTAGAACATTCTGGAAAGAAAAGTCGCGTATTCTGTCATTTTGACAAGTTCTAATTAGCCTGAAGTGAGAGATTTATTATAAGACTGAATAGAAAATAAATGTTGTACAAAAGAAAGGCATTGTTAGAAGTCCATGGCCAAAACCACATAAAAACAAGTTTGGATAAACCCCAGCATTTTCAAGGACTGATGTTGCAGAGCTGCTTGCTCTTTTTTCTCAGTGGGTAAACATTGTTATAACTGTTGCCTACAGCTGCAGATAGTATTTCCAGTTATAACTGGAGTAACTAATTTTGTTCATGTATCGTAAGAGGTACTAAGTGGTCAGCTGGTTTGGGGTTTTTATAGTAACTTCTGACTCTGAAATTTACTACTTGGTTTAATTTATATTGATATTGCTTGAAATATGCCTTGGTAGTCTGTCTTGGAAATGGGAAAGAACTTCTTCATTTTAGGTTGCAAATTGCTAAGAATGAACTGCATTTCCACATTTGAAAAATGTACCTTATCACATGGAAGCTTAGGGCAGTGAGTAGGAAACCAGAAGGTACCTGCCAGACTCACTGTAATGATTCTGTCCAGAGGATGTCCCGTGTTGAGGTCTAAAGATGGGCATTTGTCTGTTGAATTCCTGTTGCACAAGTAATAATAGCCTGCCGCTTTATGTGTGAACTTACACCTGTATCTACACTTTCTTGTGCATTATCCCATTAATGATGACAAAGACCTGTATAACTATTTGGAGAAAGAATCTTTCACATTTTTTCTCCATAAACGGAGTCTTTTGCTGAAATGAGATAAATCACTTCTGCCCTGCAGCCCTTCAGTAGGTTGATTAATTTTTTTTTCTTTTTCTGTCCATTTCCTCCTTAGACTGTTCCTGTTCTTTCCGTCTTTGCATATCCGAATACTACCTAGAAAGACTGAGAAATTAATTATATATTTGCTCATTTTGAAAGTAGGATGGGAGGGAGGGAGAGGCAAATACAATTCTGACATCACTGTGTCAGAAATAATGTGGAGGCATGAGGAGAAGGGACATTCTTATAATTAGGAGAGTGACTTAAGATCTGACTGAGCTTTCAGGAGATGAAAAATAGTGAATCTTTAAGGATTAACCATCAACTGGTATAAAAAAGATCTTGACTTTATGCCCATTTTTTTCATAATACAAGAATAGGAGAGCTGTCAGTGTTTGAAGAGGAAAACTTGAAATTGTTAAAAGGAGAAAGGACTAGGTACAGTTATCACATGGAACTTGTTACCAGAGGAGATTGAATCTAGAAGCATAGCAGAATTTTAAGAAGGATGATAGGAATATCCAGTTTTGCAATAAAACCAAAAAATATACCAGCAACTGTAAACAGTAGTTTCTGTTCTTCCTGTAGTTTAAATAACATCTTACTAATGTGAGGTAGGAAGAAATCTTGCCCATGACTATGTTGTTTTTAATTGCCTACTTGAGAATTTTCTTCATTTGTGTCTGGAGCAGCTGGAACTGGTCATGGTTACAGGATAATCCATTCAGTCCGAAAACCTACTGAGAGCGCCTCTCTCCTTGGTCTTGCTAAAACATCATGATAACTGTTTTCACCTTCAAACACAAATGAGACTACATTTTAGCAACAGTCAGGGCTATACTTTGTTTCTTTGAAACCCAGTTTCTGTGAAACTCATGTTTCTCAGAGTTGAGAGGTCGGTAGCGTCCTCTGTCTTCTGGGTAACCCTGTATCTTCATGTACAACTCCCAATAGCAAGAATGATTTTATAGCAGGATAGAAGGTTTAATGATGCTGTAAAATTTCTGTTCAGGTTTGGGTAGTCACCCTATTTTACAAGCTCTTGAGGATAGATTTAAATGGTAATGTGATTTTACTCTTTCCTTTGGCGACACACATCTGTTTGTTCCCTATGATTAAGAGTTTTTTGTTACCACATTTCAATCATTTGACTCAATTACCTAATCCCTATGTAAGCCGTACAGACACAATGTATCTTTGTGCTTCCATAATAGCCAGAACACACCCTGGGTTTCAAGTCTCCTGTTGTTGGTCCAGCTAATGGGTCCAACATTTAGGCTTATCTGGTGTAGGTTATCATTGTTACATCCAAAGTTTTTGGGGATTGTTCCCTCAGAAGAACTGACCAGGAGGATATGTTAAGTTTTCTGTGTCCTTTTTGAAGTAACTTTTTAAGCATTCAGCTTTCATTAAGCCATGAATTTTCACTGTAACTCATAGATTCTCAGATATTTATGTAGGCCTTTTGTATTTTGTGGAAATAGCTTTTTTGCAAGATGAATAACAAGAGCTGAGTTCTAATCTTCAGAGAATCTTCTCATCTGTGTTCCATAAGTGTTTAATACAGCATTATTTACTGGCAGTAATGTCTTTAGAGCTGTACGTGGCAACTAGGATCACACAGCTTGTATTGCATGCTTTTCCCCCAGTTATCATGTTGTGAAGGAATCTGTTCTTTGTTTCTATTTAATAGGTAGAACTATTGTTCTTTGCACTCATGCTCTGTGATGGCCTGTTGCCTGGGCCCGGTGTTGCTCATCTTTTTTTCTTACGGCTTTATGAATGGAAGACTTTACTGTGCTGCTGTGGCACCAAGCATCACTTTTCCTCTTGTTGAGGTGGGACGAGACAATAAGTCATGGGGAAGAAGTCATGCTTGGCTGAAGAGTAATGTCATTGCAGAAGTATCTCTTTCTGTTTGCTGTAGGAGATAAACTAGCCTTCTGAGGTTTTTTTTTCATACATCCACTTACTGTGGAACAAGGTAGAGAAATGAGCGTGAAGAGGTGAGCTCTTTTCTTGGAGCACAAAATCTGTAGCGTATTTATTGTCTTGACTTGTGGAATGTGCTGGTGTGGTTTTTTGTTTTTTTTGTTTTTTTTTTTTTGGGTTTTTTTGGGGTTTTTTTTGTTGGTTTGTGGGGTTTTTTTTGTGCTTGAGGAATAAGTAACAGAATGGAGTAAATTAACTTCATTGCTCTGTTACTGTTTAAGTTCTTCCTTTGTAAACATTTACTTCTTCTATCATGAAGTGTGATTCTTTTTTTTGCAACTTTTCTTCCTGTCTTATGTTTTGTTGGGTTATCTTGTCTTCCTCACCATACTTATGATAGGATTTGGGATCAGGAAGAGAATGCCGTGGTCAACCCATGGTCACCACTAAAATGTGTTCCCTATAATTGTTCACATAATATGTATTCCATAGAGGAAAAGAATTCAGTTATGTTTGATACATAAAAGGTTTATATTAACTTCAGAATTAAGTTAAATTTCTAATGTGATACAAGAAGTAAGATACGTAAGTTCACAATAAGGAATGTTAAGCAGTCTTTACATTGTCCAGTAGTGAGAATGTATACAAAATACAATATATGATCAGGCATGAAGGTGTTTGTAATTTAAAATTGAAGAGTTTTTAAGAAGACATTGGATTTTAATAGTCAATTTCTCATTTTGCCTCTGTAGCATAGATAAAGCTATTTGGAGGTGTATATGCTTTCAGTGTGTATTTCCAGTTGTAGGATAGAAGATTTTTGTGTAGCTGCAATACATTCTTTGTTATATCTCTTCATCTATTTCAAAAACACAAAACAGCTTTCAAATATATGAACAGTTCTTTTTAATTGCCTGCAACCTTATGTATGTTTTCCAGATTTACAATTCATGTCTTTTCAGTAGTCTTTTTATGTTCTTGAAATTCCTTCTAACAAACTTTTAAAACATTTGCTTGTAGTTGTATATTCCAAATCTTTAGATTTTATTGTGACTTGGTATTTGGGGTTTTATTTAAATTGTTTTCGGTAATGGACTGAATATAGACAAGAAACCAGATGTTCCTAGCTATAGTGTTTGCAGTAATTTTCCTTGGGTTTGGGCAGATGTTTCCTTACTTATGTAAGACTGTTAGACACTTTTCATAATTACATTAGCTACAGTTAGTTTTGACTATTAGGATGTTTAACTTTAGACTGCTTTTCTCTGCCTGCTGCATTGGGGTTAGCTTTTAGTTAGATGTGTTGTAGGTAAATGAGGAAGAGGGGGCAGGGAACTAAAACTATGATTTAGATATATCATTTAGATATAGATTGTCTAAAACTGCGATTAGGTATATCCTCAAACCTGTTTGTATTGTGTATGTACAGGCACATGTGCTGTTTTCTTTTCCTGTCCTAGTTCCTTTCCTAAAAACATTTACAGTTTTATACTGCTTTTGGTACAACTTTTTTTATTTTCACTGAAAGAATGAAACAGTCTGTATTTTCCTGTTGTCTTCCTAATACAGAGATAGATGCATGATTGGCGTGACTTTCCTACACCTCTGACTTCTGTAAAGGGATGCTTTGAATTCTGTATTAAGTGTTTAGCCATGAGACAGTGTTGCCTGTGTCCGATAACCTGGAAACACACTTTGTTCATCTCCCCAGAAGGTATCATGATAAGGTCAATTGTGACCTTAGAGCATTTACATACCATTGATTTGCTAGAAGTCAGTGAATTCATCTACCATTGTTAAATGCTTTCCTAACGTGGAGTCCCCTGTGGAGGTAGAACAGGAGGCTTGATGTTTGTCTCTTGCGCCACTCTTCTCCATGCCTGGTAATTGCTCCAGGGAAATGGGGCAGCCGAAGATAGCACTTCTCAAGGAGGGTGTTACAAAGATGGCATTGCTGTTTCCTTATTAGAAAGTGTTCTGCAAAGCTAATTTGGCCGCATTTGAATTTGGTCATTGCTTAATATGTAAAACTAGGTTTTACATCTGTTAGACAAAAGGCAGTAAAGGTGTGTGTAAAAATACATTACATTTACCTTTCCTGGAAAAGAGTATGAATTTATCAGACTACGCTTGTAAGTTTTTTTTTAATGTGTGTAGTGCACTGAACCATTTACATGAGCAGCACATGCCTGGGAGACTTCTGATAACTCTACTATTACAGTGTAAATTCAGTTGTTTCTTTGTTGCTAGGAACCCAAGTTAATTTTAGAATGCTTGAAAGGAATAGGTAGGGGCTCTTAAAGACAACTCTGTAAAACTGTCTAACCAAAACTTTTAATGATGTTTTCAAAAATGTGAATTATCAATTAGATTTAATTTAATTAAGCCACTTGATCCGTTTTTTCTTTTGTCTTTTTTTTTCCAAATTGGGTCATGTTTAGCAACACTGGATCTGATACTGTATTTTGAATCTTGAAAGAAGAATGGGGGATTTAGTTGATTTAAAGGCTTGAATGTGGTAATAGAGTTTTTTATTTTGCTTTATTCAAATAAGTATGCTTTCAGCGTAGCTTAGTTTTTATTTAGTGGCAGTTCTTGGTTCCATCAGGCGTAAGCTGCTTTTGGGTTTCCCGGGCTTGCAAAGGGGAAAGTCTGATGCATTTTCTGCCACTGATGTAACACCAACGCCTTGTGAAACTAATTGGCTGATCCCAACCAGTAACAAAGTAACTTGTAGATAACAAAAAGTCTTTTACTTTGTTTTCATTTTTAAGGGTGTGTGGTAACACTGTTCATTTAGTAGAATGTTACTTACTTTCAAGTTATCAGAAGCCTCACTGAAGCTTTGCCTAGGTTTCTAAGTATGATGTTCTTTTGGCTCCCACGAGGCACTCAAAGATCTGTGTAATCCCAGATATCAGAAGTGTACTTTTAGTCTTTTCTGTTAATTACAGAATTGCGTATTTAAGAGTTGCCCTCAGTGGATGAGCACACTGAATATGTGGGTGGAGGGAGGTGGACAGTGGGCTTTGTTTAAAACTTTCTCATTAGAAGCAAAGTGTGTTGCATACTTCTGCTCTTGCAGAGTTTGGCTCTAGAAATTTTGTTGCACACGGCTGCACATTTTGCAGTCACTGAAATGTATTACTTTTATTCTGTGGCTAAACTACATACGGAGTTTGAGGAGTATTTCCAACTGATGTAGTTTGCACAACTGATCTGTAGAAGCATTTCATCTATAGAGACGCAGGAATGCATAGTGATGTGCTAGTGAGCATCTCTGGCTCTAGGAAGAGGGCGGTGGAAGTAAATTCAGCTTGAAAAGCACATGAACACTTAGCTTTTTGAATACTCAGAATTTCTAATCCCACTTTGGGTTATGTTTTCTTGTACTTCTGTATTTTTATGATTTGAACTTCAACGTAAAATTTGGCATTTTAGTACAATAGGAATTCAGGTGGTGATGAATAATGTCAATATTTTTATCACAACCAGATGATTTTTAAGTTATAATAAGCTTTCATCAAGCACAGAAGAATTAAAATACTACTTAAAGTGTTCTTGTTGGTTTGAAGTTTTAGAACCTTGTTAAGATAAAATACAAGCTTTAAACTTGCATGAGAATAAAGTCTTCTCACTTTTAACCTGGAGCAACAGTTGGCAGCTCTGTAATGAATTAAGTAACGGTACATGTTCTTACTAAATATTATTTTGTAAAGTAAAGGGAAAAAAAGCTCCAACAAACAACGAACCCCTATTTGACAGGATGGGTCATGAAAAGCAAAGGGTACCATTTGAAAATATCTATAGAAGGTGCTGGTAAAAATTTTCTGTGTGATGCAAGAAGCTATTGTTTTTAGGCAGGTACAGTCAGCTTTAGAGAAAGTAGAGAAAATCATGAAAAGGAGGTCTCTACCATTTATTCAAACAACAAACAATATGAAAAATGAGGGAAGGGAGGGAGAAGACTGGCCAAGTCATGTCAATCTTTTGCAGATGATACTCACCACACTATTTTAATCCACCACAATCTTAAATCCTGTTACTAAACAAATTTCAACAACCACTAAAACCAAATGCTGTTTGGAAGACTGTCTAGGTTTAATCCCAGACAGCAAGTAAGTACCACAGAGCTGTTTGCTTAGTTCACACACCTCCACCCTGGGTGGTATGGGGAGGAGAATTAGAAAAAAAAAAGAAGTTAAAACCTAGAAGTTGAAAAAAAACCAGTTTAATGATTGAATAGTACTACTACTAGAAGTAGTAGGAGTGGTAAAACCAGTAGTGAAAAGAGAGACAACAGCAGGAGAGAGAGAAATAAAGCCCCCCAAAAGGCAAGTGATGCACAGAACAAGGTCTCACCACCTGCTCACCAATGTCCAGCCTATCCCCATGCCGTGATTTGGGCCCTCCCAACTGACTCATTCCGGTTTGTATACTGGGCATGACATTCTAGGTATGGAGTGACAGGATCATAGAATGATTTATGTTGAAAAGGACCAAAAAAATCATCCACTTCCACTGCCTCATCACCCCTGCTGGGGGAAGGGATGCCTTCCCCTAGACCTAGTTGCTCAGAGCCCTATCCAGTCTGACCTTGAAAGCTTCCATGGCTGGAGCATCCACAGCTTCTCTCAATAACCTGTTCCAGTGCCTCACGACCCTCACCACAAAGAGTTTTTTCCAAATATCCAGTCTAAATGTACTCTCTATGAGTCTAAGGCTGTTACCCTAGTCCTATCACTACATGCCTTTGTAAAAGTAAAGAATATCCCTTTGGCTAGTTCAGGTCAGCGCTCCTGGTTATGCTTCCTCCCAGGCTCTTGTGCACCTGCTCAATGGCAGAGCGTGGGACACTAAAATGTCCTTGATTTGGGATAAGCACTGACTAGCAATAACCAAAGCCTAAGTGTGTTATCAACATTATTCTCTTAGTAGGTCAAAACCACAGCAGTATACTGGCTGCTAGGAAGAAAGATAACTCTATCTGAGCTGATGCCATACAGGGACATACTTGAGCTGAATCTAAGTTTGCTTACACATCATAAATGTAGTGAAATTTATACTGAACATAGAGGGCCTGCAAAAATATGTGAAGAAGTATTCTGAGAGTAACTTTGAGAAACAGTTTTAGAAGTTTATAGAAGCTGCCTGCAAAATTGTTCTGAAGGTCTCCAAGGAACTGCTGAGTAAATGCACAAAAAGATGTCGAATTATATTCAGTTTTACAAAACGATTAAAAAAAGTATAAGCTACTGAATTATTCCTGCAACTTGTTTACAAGTTATGAACTCTTGGGACAAGGGGAAATGTGTCTTGGTTTGAGACAAATTAAGGGAAGCGCTCTGGAAGGAACATCCCCTCCAAAGAAGGCAGGTTTCAGCCATCCCTCCCCCACCTGGTTTGGGAAGAAATTCCTTGGAGGAAAGTGAAGGAAAAAACCAATTTATTTAATAAACACGTGGGAAAAGAATAATAATGCTAAATAATAAAACCTCTTGCTGTGGAGAGAACCTGGTAAATTGAAAATCCTTTTGTGGGTGTGGCTCTCTCCTCTTAAGAGGTGGGTCGGTGTGGGCCTCCGCCCCCGCCTCCGGGCCTCGGTGAAAGTTCTCCCAGTGTGTTCTGATGTTGTTGAAACAGTCCAGAAAAGAAGAAGGAAAAAAACCAAAGTCCCAGGGAAAGAAAAAAAAATGAGCTCTCTGCTCTGGAGAAACAGCCGAGAGCTGGGAAAAAGCCAAAAGGTGCCTTTCTCTGCTCTGCAGCAGCAGCTGCTGTCTCTGTGTCCTTGACACAAAACTGCTTTGAAAAGTTTGCTTGGTTTTTTCTCTCTCCCTTCTCAGGCTCAGCTTAAAGGCACAAGATTCATTTCTGGGCATAGAGCAGCGATAGGGGATACAACATCATAAAGTCACTCCAAGATAAAATGTTACCAGGAATTGAATGGAAACCTTCACTTATGCGGCATCAGTAAAAGAAACATTTGTTAGAGAACAGCAAATATGATCAGTTTATACACTGATGTCTTGTTCTCATTTGAATAAAGTTTGCAGCTCTGATTGCTTAATCTTTCTTAAATATGAGAACTGTAGGGGGTTCATATGGGCTATGGAAGGGACCAGCAGGTGCTGGAAAACCTCACAGGAATTTTGAAGATGGGTAGATTATTATTGTTTCATTTTGGTTTTTTTTTTTACACTTTAGAAGGGATATTGCTGTGTGAATATATGACAAAATTTTTACTTTATAAAATATGAGTGAAAACTTTTTTCCTACTCTCCTTATAAGACTTTTACTGAAATTGGAGAAAGTTGTTTTGTTTTTTTTTTTTTAATCTTCTGAAGTATTTTTGCTTTTTTTGGAGGTTCCTCAGTCTCCTTACTACTTACAATACTTCCAGTAAGCTCACCACTTCTGTATGAAGTACCCTAGTGGATCAGATGAGTGGTTCATCTAGCCCAGCAACTAGAGGCTGTTTAGGGGAAGCACATCAGCCTCATCTCTGTCCAAAGTCTTTGTCTTCCTCTACTGTCCAGAATTATATCTAGGATGTTAGAAGTACAACTTTGCCTAGTCCTAGCCATTTTATAGACCAGTTGTCTGTGAATTTATTGAATACGTTTGTGACCAAACATACACTGTCTGCCTCTTGCAGACAAAGATTGAGAAGTTCCTTGCTTTCTGCATACAGAAGTACACTACCACTTTCATCTGCCTGTAACCTGTGCCTTAAGAGACTACTCCCAGCTTTAGTCTTGCAGAATTTGGTCAATAATAATTTTCACTCATTTTGCCCTTTATGGATGTAAAGTGCAACCAAGCCCACCCTCAGTCTTCTCCTTAAAAATGAACAGTCTTTACCTGCTTAATATCCTCATTCTCTTTTTCTTCTTAGTTGTCCTTCTCTTAACCTCCTCTAATTCCACTACATCTTTTTTGAGGTTTGAAGACTTGCGCTATAGTGCTTGAGATGTGGGTATACCAAAGTTTATTTATAGTTTGAAAAGGATACTTGCTTTTAAGTTTCAACAGCTTTTTTTTGTCATTGCAGGTGCATGTTTAGGCAATCATGTTTTTAGAGAGCTATGTCGAGGATCTCTTGAGCTGTAAGTTCTAGTTCCAGATTCAGCATTGTAAAGCTGTAATTTAGATTTGTTTTCTGTGAATGGGTTATCTTTCCTTTGTTTTAATGTTGAAGCTCATATGCCACTTTTTTTCTGTACTCTCTTATTTTTGGGAGGCTCTTTTGATGTCATGACATCGAACTACCCAAAAAGCTGTTTTGTCAAAGGATCAGATGTAAAATTCAGTGTAATACAGAGTGTTACTAAACACTAGGCTCAAGATGTTCTGTAAGTTTGTAGCTAATGTTTTGAAAGGCATGTATAATAAAAGAAAACATGCTTCTCTTTCCCGGTGCCATACTTCATTAGTACTTGTTTGCATGCAATCTCCTCATACAGAGGATTAAAATATTTTGCAATTTGTACTGTTTTGACTGTGAATTTATCTTGCACCTCATTTTAGTCTAGTGTCCTGGTACCTTGATAATTCTCAGTGCACATGTGCTAGTTCACTCTCAGGCTCCCATCTGGAGTGAACCAGATGACCTGCCTCCTACAAAAAGCCTGAACTCCTGTGACTGGTTCTTGAGGAGAGGCCTGAATCGCATCATTTTTTCTGTCACTGCTTGGACAGTCCTTTTTTTTAGTAAGCATCATACTTTCATATTCTCGTGCATGCACGTGGATATGCAGCACATGCGCCTATTCATGCTCTTAAAAGCATCATAGTGGGAAATTGGAATGCAGTTTTCTCATTTTTGTTTAGGTCAAGGTGAATTAAGAGATGTACCATTTGGGACCACAGGGGTGCATCTGCAACAGGATTTCAGTTCATGTAGAAAATGGACTTTGGACACATATCTTCTGATCATCACTTACTTCCTTTTGCTGTGCTTTAGTTCATTGTTGAAGTAGCCATGGAACGCACACAAATTCCTTTTGGATGAAATGTAACTGGAGGGTGGGTACATTCAAGGTAGGTGCATGATGCACTTGGCAAAGGGTGTTCAGACTGTGGTGCTAGACCCCCCAGTGCCCTGCAAAACATATAGTATGAACGTCTGATCCCCGGCACCACCTGCTTTGCTCTGCAGACCTCTCTGCGCCTGGTGCAGTAGTGTGCTACTTGCTACCACAGGCACAGCTGAGGGACCCGGGCTGTACATCCAAGCAACATGCTATGAAAGATGCTATTCCAGGGCAGTTCTGAACACGAACCAACCCCATACCAGTTGTCTTAGGGTTTCTGTCTGTAGTGAGGTCTGAAAAAAGGCACAGAAGGGATTTCCAGGACACTTGCTGTTACATCCTAGTACTGCCTGATGCTTGAGGCTGAAGATGTTGTTCATGAGTTATGCCATGGCTCATGACACAATCTGCCTTGACAGCAGGTCCTCGTAGGAGTTCCTTCCCCTCTCCATCCCAAAGAGAAAGACTGTTGTGGTACCCCAATAACAAAACCAGCATAAGTGAATAAAAATATTTTAGGCCATTGAGCAATTGGCCATCACATTAATATCAATTTCAGAGGAGATTACAGCTCATCCTGCTTGATCTTGCACTAAAGTAAATGGAAAAATTACAAATCTAATCGAATCATTCTAGGAATGTGCAGTGCCTTGACTGAAAGTAGTAGCAAACAGGGGAGGACAGATGCTGAAGTGCTTCTAGTCTCTGTGTCCCAGACTAGTGTGATAGAGATGGAGCAGGTTAACATGGTGTGGAATCCTGGAGCTGAGTGTGGGGTGACCTGAGGTTGGCCGTGGCAGGGCATCAGGATGGGAGAGGCTTTGTGCAGTATTGCCAGTATCGACCATTTTGTGAAGGTAAGCCATAAGTTTCTCTGAATTTAATAAACTGTTTTGTACAGTATGAAAAATGATTCAGATGAAGTTTAACACAAGAAAGGTAATGTGCTTAAGACAGGTGATGATAGTGTACCCAGTAATTTTTAACTAACGACATACCTTCTAGGATCAGTTTTGGGACTGGCTGGCTAGTTTTTCCCATCCATTAAAATTATTAATTCCTGGTCATAACATAGAAAGTAAGCTTTTGGGAGACTTCATTAGAGTGTGATTATCATCTATCTGGAGATGTATGTCATGCCAGAAGATTAAGAAGTGTGGAGCAAAACAACTGGGGTAAAAGTGGCACAAGGTGAATGTGCTTTTGGTATAGATTAGGAGATCATAAACTATAAATAACAGGCATAAAATCTTCATATTCTAGCGAGTCGCAAAGTAAGTGTGGGCAGGATGAAGTGGTGCCAAGAGGAAAAGTGAGTGCTATTTCAGAATTACTGTTATTTGGCAATGAGTGCTCCTGTGGAAAGTGGTCTGGAGCTTCTCTGGGATATTTCACCTCCTGATGTTGGAAAAGCAGATACTCTTAACAGTCTGAAACAGGTCGAGATTCTTCTTGAACAGATGTGTTTGTACAAGCCATAAAGGAGAGCATAGAGTACTAAATGACTGTGAACATATGCAGTCTTTAAAAAAGTTTGTATATAGTGACAGCAAGGTACTAGTGCAGCTTTTTGGGTGAATAGCAGAGGCAGACGACTTAATAACATAAAAGTGAAATGTTTTCAGTTTATTGAAAATTTTCTAGGGGACTTACAACAGCATGTATTAGATATGACTAGAAGGTGCTTCCTTCCAAATACCTTTCTCTGTGGATAAGTTAGTAAGTTGAGAGCCCATCCACTCTTAAAAATGATAGGATGACTGGCATGGTACAGCTGAGGTAACTTGTTGGGAAATGTCAAGATATCAGTGCACCTGTTGGCATCATAATGGGACACTTTGTTATGAATTCAGATACTTTAGTAACATGTATCCTCTTCTGCTCTGACACTGACACCTCCAGAGGCAATATAGTATAAACTTCCCAATGCTACCATGGTGAGATGCTATCGAAAACCTTTTGTGAAGCCAGTGATATGACTGCCGTTGATTACACTGGCAGTTGAAGCTTCTGAAAGCAAATAAAGACAAGGTGTTTTAAGCAGAGCTTATTAATGTAAAAGAATGCCCTTTGAAATCTGCTTAAACGGGTATTAACACCCCACGCCTGAAAGAGACTAGACCTGCCTTGAAGGGATCTAAAAACCAAAGTGTTCCTCTAACTGGGGAAACCACAGAAAACTTGTTTTGAATGTAAAGGGAAGCTTTAGAGATCAGCTTGCAAAATGAAACATCAGCAGAAAAACCCACCAAATCACAACGTGATGAGACTGGAGACTGACAATTATTAGAGAAGCAAAAACCATGGCAGCAATGTGGGGATGCAGCTGTTAGTAACTTCTTTAGAGAAGGTGCTTCAGTATGGACAGCTAACAAGTTCAGCTAGGCTGAGCATGGTGAGCTGTAATTTAGTGGTTCAGAGTGGAGGGACTTTTTGGTGTTGGATGAATGGGGAACCAAAAAGTCATTTACATCCTCTTTGCTGTATGAGGGACATTAAATGTACTATTTGTATTTTGAAGCTAAATTTTATACACAGCTCAGTGACATGTCTGTGTGTTGTTTATTTCTCCTCTCCTCATTTCTTTGTGGACTGTCAGTAATATCTGTGAACTCTGTTTTTCTAAAGTGCTATGTTTGATTGGTACTTGCACAGAAATTACCTACATATCTAGCTTGGGATATTTTTGAATTTGGTAGCTTTTTATGTAGGGGAAAAAGTAGATTAAGTTGGATTTTAATTCAAAGCTGGAACATACAGGCAGAAATGGGAAACTTGATTTGGGTAATACTGCTTTCTGTTCTCAAAATCCCTGTCTGTTACATTGTAGATGTTTACAGAGATGATAAGATGTGGTTGTAATATATGTGTCATATGAAGGACTTGGGTATTGCTGTGATAATTTAGATAATATAACAAAATGAGTTGGTAGCAGCTAGGGATCATTCACAGAAATAAATATTAAAATATGTATTTAATTAAGTTATATGTTATTTTTAGTATTTAAGAACTTGCTTTAGAAATATTGTAGGGACTGTGCATGTTTAATGTCCATTTGACAGTGTGATAACAGTGTAACTAAGGTAACAGACAAGACAATAGGGAGGGCTGGCAAAGCTGAAATAAATCTGTATGATTAAGTAAAACAGAAGTTGTGTAATGGTGGTAGATACAAGGTTAAGTAAAATGAAAGTGGTGTTACAGTGGTAGATACAATGAAAATAAAAGACTATATCCGCTGGTGTGTGGCTAAATGAAACTTTGAAACAAAATAAAATGAAAACATTTGGTGGTGTGGAGAAAGTAAGGTCAGTCAGCAGTTACTGCTGTTTTTTTCCTTGGAGGATGAGCAGCAGGACTGTCTGTGTAGTGCGGGGAGGACCATGACAAACGATGATCTGTCTGAATAGGGTCATCCCCATAGTTGACACTGATGGAGACACCAAGTCAGGAGTTCTCTTTTTCTTTGGGATTTTTTCCTTAAAGTTTGCTACAGGCATTATTTGGTGGGTTTTTTTTTTTTTTTTGCCTCCTTGAGCTCAGTGAGAACAGGAAAGCCTCAGAGTTGCCAGGACTGGAATCTGTAGCACAGAAGGTAATTTTCTGGACTACAGTAATTCTGTCTGGCAAGTGCTGCTTCTGGATTTGCAGCCTTCTGCTTCTCCTAAACATACTTCTATTTATATATGTAGCTTGGAGTTTGTATTACTTAAGAGAGAGTGAAAAAAATAGTATTCTTCACAATTTTAGTTTTTGACTATCAGTTGACAGAGGGTGAAAGTCAGTCATGTCCAGGTGTTTCTAGATGAGGTAACATTCACATTAGTCACTCATGAACATGAATAGGAAAAGCATGGCTATTTCACAAATATGTATTATAATCTTCTAAGGCATGAGTAGCTTCTGTTGCAGTGGTCATCCTGTAGGTGTGAAATTGTAGTATATTTTTACATTCACCTAAAAACATGTTCTGTTGATGCACTTAAAAAAGCTAAGTGCTTGGCTGATGGTCCATTGCCAGAGCTAATATTTGTGCTCCTGAAGATGTGGCAAATACAAGGGATGTAATGTGAGCAAGCCATGGGCCAAGGTTAGATCTGTTAACATTGCCATAGCCTGGTCCTGCTCAAAATAGTTGCCTGGGTTCGGGCTGACAAGGCTTAAACTGTGTGATGGTCATAGTGTAACAGTGCTGTGTAGGGTCCTCCTGCTGTTTTGGGGCTGGAATGAGAGGATCATAGTGGAAATTATGAACCTCTCTTCTCCACAGCCCAATCTAGAGCCTGAGTGTAAATTTTTAATAATTATGGCTCAAAGCTATTTTTAAGATTTTGTAAAGCTTTTGCATGAGATGTGTGAGTACAATGTCTTTTGGGGCAGTCACACTTCAATTATGTGGAAGGGTGGGGAAGAATGTGGTCCAGCTCTATTCCTTGAGTCACTTGGGAGAATGCAAAGGAGTTTGTCACATGTCAGCCACTGCTGTAGTCCAGACTGTAATTTAGACACCAACCCATATTTCACACTGATAACTTATGTTTCTGAAAAGTAGTAGGAAGATGAAAGAGGCGTGGGTTTAGTGCTGTGATTGATCACTGCTTCAAAATTATAGTTTGGAGAGGTTTGGCAGGTAGAAGATGTTCTCTTTGCTTAGAGGTAAGGATCTAAGTACGCTTGGTATTTACAATGAGTTGGCACTGCTACCTAGGCTAGGGGTTAATTAAAATGTTTGATTTAGCCCTGGTTATTTGCTTTCACTGCTCTTCCTGAACCTTTTTGTGCACCACTAGCTGCCCTAAGAACTTTTGCAATAGAGGATATTTATATCATCTGTCTGCAGATCAGATCAGTATGCTTGCTTCCTTCTGTTTGTCAAATGTTCATCAGATGACTAGAAAGAAAGGGAATGGCGAGTTGATGTTTTTCGCTTGACTAGAGTGAGAATATTGTAATGTCTGTGTATTTAAAGTAATGGTAGAATGTTGATGTCACACATTTTTCTGTTGTACTGCTGTATTGGCAGCAGTATTTTTTACGCAGCAGTATTTTCTGGTCAGTAGATTAGCCAGATGTCATGTGCTGTATATGACAGAACATACTTACCCAAATAATAGCTTTTTCAAATAACTTCTCTATTAGTTTTGAGCCCCATAGAATCATAGAATATGCTGAGTTAAAAGGGACCTCTCAGGATCATCAAGTCCAACTCCTGGCCCTGAACAGGACAAGAGTCACAGCTTGTGCCTGAGAGTGTTGTCCAAACACATATTGAACTCAGACAGGTTTGGTGCTGTGACTGCTTCTGTGGGGAGCTCTACAGAAATGGAACAACTTCTCAGAAAAAAAAATGTTGCTTTTGATCTGAATTCTAATCATGTGAGGAGAGGCACTAGAAATTAAGGAAATTCCAGGTGAAGAGTTGTTGTATCAGCTCTGCTTCTTCTGGTTTTAAGGTGTGTGTGAAGATGGTCTTCTTGAATCACTTGTTACTTCTTCAGCTTATAATGCTGGTTCATGTTTACATGGACATGCTTACATGCCAGATTTTGATACCAGCTCTAGAAAGTGCACCAGGAAGTAGGGTCATTGCATTGAAACATTCTCTGTAGATTGGCTCTTACACTTTAGCATTTGTAGCTTGGTCTTGCTTTATATGCTAGACGAGGTTTATGCCAGCCTAATTGGTTGCTGGCATTCCTGAATTTCCCAGCTGCTGCATTCAGCTGTGTACTAGAAAAATATAATGGAATACTGTTTCCAGAGAGCAAGAGGCAATTGTAAAGATGTAAATGCTCTATCTGGCACTTCAATAACATGTAAACTTTAAGTAACACAAAGAATTTTTAAGAACAGATTGTATGAGTACATTGCCAGTTTAAGCACTGTAGTGAGCATATTCTGTTTAGGGTCAGAGTATTTGAAAGATGGACATAACTTTTATTTTTGTTAGTATGTGGGTTTTTTGTGTTTTTTATTCAGCCCTGACTTTCTTGGGCAGGGAAGGGATGAAATCTGGCACAGAGATGGAAGATTTTTTGTGATTCTTTTGTTACGGCTTACTGGCTTACTGTGTTTGTTAGAGTGTGGGGTATTTTCTGTTCATTCAGTAGCCTGCTTTGATCTCTTTTCACTTGTTATGGCAAAGATGAAACCTTTTTAAAATATTACTTGTTCTCTGTCAAAAGTAACAGAGAATAGAAACAGGTAGTAGGACTTATATGATGGCTCTGTGACTAATAATGAGGTTTCAGATGTGAATAATGGCTTTCTTCAAAATTTTTAAAATTTGGTAATGAACTAAGTATTATTGTAATATTATATAGAATATGTTTTACTGAACAGATATTTTTCATACACTGTTTTTCTCTTGATTCTGAATTGACAGCTGGGCCAAGCCTTAAAACAGCAGCAGAAGATTATACCAATGGAAGCTTAAATTCCCAGTTCCCAGAGCTTTTGTGTCCTTGTGGCCTGGTCTCAGCATGCTCTTTGCAGAAGATGCAGGAGTGGCATTGCTACAGGAAGACAGCAGCTTCTGTTGCTACTTTGCTGAAGGACCAGATTGCTCATTGAAACAGTTCTACAACAGTGTTCTTGCACAAAATTAAGTCCTGAGAGGTTATTAAATGCTGAAATATTAACAGAGAGGGGTATTGAGGGTGGCGAGAATGGTGCTCAGGAAGCAGAAATGGAAGGGTTTGTTCAGAAAAACCATGGGTCAGGGAAATAAAAACAAGAGAATGCCAGAGGACAGAAACCAAGTGAAGCAAAAGGGGAGGCTTTCTACTTAGGATGTTAAAAAACTACTAACCTTCTTTAGTGTGGGAGCAACTGTTATGCTCTGGGCCAGAAGCATGGAGGCTGTAAATGCATGTGTAATGTGTGTTGCCGGTGAGGCGAGTGCTGCAGATGTGAAAGCGATGCTGCCCAGGGCTGCTGGCTGCTCTGCGAGTTCCCTGAGCGCTATGCCTCTCCGGAGCTGCAGCTAGGCTCTTCCTCCACACATGGTGTGACAGTACAAGGATTTGCTGTTATCTTCCATGACACTTCCCTGTAGACTCCCTTCTTACTGAGTCTTAACTAGATGCGAATGTTTAGGCAGCCTTTGTAGTAAAAGAAATATTAATGGTATACATTTATTACTCTCACTGTTAGCTGAGTTAATTTGGGATATCACTCACGGTTTTTCATTCTTTCTGTCCCTCTGCAGACCCTAGAAAGCTTAGACTGTAAAAACCCTTTTTGTTGTTGTTTTTGGGAAACTGTCAAATTGTGACTGAAGTGGCTAAAACAAAAAGTTGAAACAATCAGTGGAGCAGAAAACTAAAGGGGATTTGTGGGGCCAATAGCCTTAGAAAAGAGGAGAAACTGCAAGGCAGAGAAGGCCCAGACTGAAGCATGTGTGCTGATTGTGCTTTCACCCTGAGCAGATGCCCAGCAGCAGCAGCATATGCACAACTGCTCCAGCTCACTCATGTGATGGGAACTGCATGTAGTTGTAGAGGGCAGCTTGTGGCAGGTGGAGCAAGGGATTGCTTCTCCAAGGTATGGACCCTCATTACAGGAGGGTGTGAGAGGAGAAGTTGCTCTGGACTCGTGTTCTTTAGAAACCTCAGTTCTTGGTACTTTAGGGCAAAACATGGATGTGAAATCAATGTGACACTTGGATCTTGATCCTTTTGTGTCAGCGCACGGCTATCCTGCTCTTCCAGTTGCTCTTCTGTACTGTGCATAGGAAATAGGACATACAAAAATTGCAGTGTACTACATATTTTAGAAGAAAAATCTTTCTTCCTACTGAAAACTTACTGGTTTTATTTTACGCTATGGGGGCTTGTTTCCTTTGGGTCTTTCACTGGAGAAGTCAATGGAAAAGCACCTTAACTCAAGCTCAGCAGTCTGTGTAAGTAGCTCTTTCTAAAATAATGGTTTGCGTTGTTCCAGGCAGTGTAATTTTAGTTGGACTGCCACCTGATTGGTGCCTTTAAAAAATGTGTATCAGAACACAATTTCAAAGGCCTTAATTTCTGTGTAGAGATGTGTAATGTTGTATCAGCCTAGAAGGGGAGACAAACAAGCCTTTGTGAAGTGCACTTCAGGGGCCTTTAGCTCCTGTGGGAATCTTCTGGTATTGGAGTTTTCTGCTCTCAAGGAGAGAGAGTCTAAGTGGTGTGGTTTTCCTGAGGTGTTCTGTTTACTTACCACTCAATTTTCTGTTCATTGTGCTTTTCACTTGGATGCTGACTGTCCCATTAGAGCCTCCACTGGTGGGTCAGGTCTGAGCCACTTCAGAGTGTGTGGCCTGCAATCACCTTCTGTTGTCACTTCATTTTTTTTCAACCATCCTCTTCCTACCTCTCTCTGTATGTCTCAGTGCAGGGATGAAAATAAGTTCTGGAAATCTTTTCCACCAGTTAGTAAATGATCACTTCTGTTTGCTTTCTAGGCCGAATTCACCAAGCTATGGTAACGTCTCTAAATGAAGATAATGAAAGTGTAACTGTTGAATGGATTGAAAATGGAGATACTAAAGGGAAAGAGGTAAATGTATTTATTTAGAACTTTTTAAAAACATGTGTAATCTATGTGAATATTACTTTGGAATTTGCGCTGGAAACAAAAATGAGACATTAATCTTAATTTACTTGATGTTTCTTTGGTTACAGACCGTTTTGTACAGAAAGTGTTGAGCAAATTCTGTTTTCTGTTGTAAATTTGAATTCCTGAGCTCTGTGTCATAGCTTTTAAGCAGTTCTTTTAATCCATTGATTTTGAACCAGATTACAAAGGCTGACTTTGTTATCCTATTTTTACAAGTAGAAAAATCAAATTTTTAAGAGGGAGAATGACACATAGTTCAGACAGGAAACTAGGAGGAGAGCTAAACTAGAAGTCTTCTTGTGTTTGTATTCTTGAGGAATTTAACTGCCAGTTTGTTTGCTTGTTCAGTTATTCTTGGCAACAATTTTCGAGCCTTGCTTTCCTTATGAAACTGTGTCTTTTTGTGTAACGCTTTCCTATTCCATCTTCCTTTAAATTTTGGACTGTGTTAGCCAGTTTCAGTTTGGACAAGCATGTCAGAAATAATTACACTTTACACTTCACTGTGATTTTCACAACTGGTTTTGTGAAAACACAGGAAAAAGAAAAAAAAAAGCCATGAGAAAGTCTTGGTTATTCCATCAGCTGAAGACACATAGGATCTGTACAGCACTGAGGTCTTTGAAAGGTCCAGCCGAGAGAAACAGAAGTCTATAGAGACCAAAGCTCTTCAACACTTTTACAAAATCACATTTTTAAGATCTTACCCCTCCTCCCTTACATTTTACAGCAGTTTGAATGACGCTTTATAATACTTAAAAGAAAAAAAGAAGCATGATGAATTTAACATGGTTTCAGCCATGGTTTGATTTTTTTTTGGTCATTGCAATTTGTTTCTTTTGCACTGTCTGGGAAATTCAAGATAACTGAAATCTCCTTCTTTTTCTGTTACAGAATGTCTTACATATTTTGCAGTAGTTGTCAAATTACCATAATTATACTAGCTACTTCTCTTTTAGTTTGATCACCTTACAAAATCATACTATCTATTGGTCATTTTTAATTCATCCCTTTACCGAATGATGTATTTTCAAATAATCCAAAGACCAAAGATAAGTCTGTTTTTAGTGAACAGAAAATAATTCAGGTCTTAGAATGAACAAACTGTGGGGCAAAACCACTAAATATAGTAACTGTTTGTTGTCAAACATAACAGGAGATATAGAGAGGATTTATGTTAAGAGACATTAATGTATTTTATGCTCTTTTTCACAGATTGATTTAGAGAGCATATTTTCACTTAACCCGGATCTTGCAACTGATGAAGATATTGAACCTAGTCCAGAGACACTACCACCATCTGCTTCATCAGCCAAAGTAAACAAAATTGTGAAGGTTGGTAATATCTATGCAACATGTTCATGGTAACTTTACAGTAGCTCTATAAATGGTGTTCTGCTGGAATTTGTAACTTAACTTTTGTGTCTGTGGTGCTGTTTGATAACTGTGTTCCTTTCTTTTTCCTGTGGTGAATAGGGATTTCTAAATTTTTTTAAGAACAGGTTTTGCAGAGAGGGAGTTGGGAACTAATATTTTTATAACTAAAAGTCTTAATGAAAAATATAGGAAAGGTTTTGGAGTTTTCTGAAACAGTACATACAGTTCAATCAGCCTTCACCCCTTTACATTTCATGGTATGATTTGGCAGCAATAGGATCTCTATTGTTTGTGTCGTGTTATTTTCATTCACTGGAAAGAAGCAGAGGTAGGGCTGCAGTTTATGTTTTCAACAATATGGTGATCAAGTAAGAGAGACTTCTTTCTTTATAGACTCGACGAACTGTGTTACCTTCTAAGAGTGACCCTCCTGCCAGAGATAATAGAGGTAAATGTTATCTCTTTCCATTTCAGTGAAGTAAAAAATACGGTAACATTTTAACCTCCTGCTTATCTAGTACTCCTTAATAGGTTTGCATTTCTCATTTGGTATATATGCCTGTGACATGTAAAAGACATGGTATATAATTCCTAGAATTATTCCAATGTATACCTGGGAATTCATACTGTACAAATAATATTTATATGCAAGTTTAAGCCATATAGCATTATGAAAGTTAAGTTGAATTAACTGAAGGTGAAAAAATTTGAAGATAATTATGCAACATTAAAACATGCATGGACTTTTCATGTAAGTGTCCTTAGCTTATTTGAATGTTTCAATATACACTAAGTAGTGCACTTTAAATTCTTAGCATTTTCAATTTTTAAATTTTTTTTTTTGTTAACAGCCTGTTGTTTGGTAACAGCCTGTGTGTAAACAGTCATTCAAAGAATACTTAAGTCCTACAGGTTTTTTAATCGCTCTACAATTAATAGTGAAAAAACCCAAAAAAAAATGCTGAACTACCACAAGAGAATAGGTGAAAAGTATGTATTGGATGAATACAGATGTGATGCATCTATAGCATGTGAAAGAATAGTTACTGCTTATTGTTTTCATTTTCTCTCCTATGATCAGCTTAACTAACTTGTACTGATGATGGTGATGGTGATGATGACTTTTCTTCCAAACATTAATCTACTAATGTTACTCCAGACGAGATTCCAGTTCATCTGTTTAAACTTGGAAAACAAGTGGGCTTGCATATCTTTGCAAGTGATCAGACTCTTCTGATTGAGACCACTTTTGCCTTTCTGCCATTTGGCTCTAGGGGTATTAAGCAGATTGAAAATACAAGAGTGGTTTGATTTTTTTCCTGAGCTGGTATGGTTTGAATATGAGATGTCTTACTGATGGACTGTCCCCACATCCATACATTTTGTCATTTGTAGTAAGTTATCTGTTTGGTATGAAATAACCCTGTACCTTGTATTTTAGTAAGTACCATGCCTCTTACTATTCACTTTTGGCCTAAATATTTTTCTTTTTTGGCCTTATAATTAAGCTTTTCTCAGCACACCATCTTATTTTGTGTAGTCAGTTTGTGCTGTAAGCTAGATCTCCTATGATATGTGGAATGATCTGGGCATTTGTCTTGTCTGTCCTGTTCAAAACCCGTTTCTATAGTTGTTTCCATGTTGTGCAGTGAGCTGACCTTCACTTAGAGTGTCATCTCTGGCTGCTGATCAAAGCTGATACCTTCACTTTTGTACTCTTCTGACACACTCTGTTAGAAGTGTGTGCAGGAAATGGGCCAGCTGAAGCAGAGCTAATCGAAGCAACTATTTGAAAAACAATTTAAAGGATTCAGCTCAGTCACAGAGGCTTGCATGCTCACCACTACCACTGCATTCACTGGAAAAAGACATCACAGCATCTTCAGAAACTGGCATTCTTAGCACATATAGAATCAATGCATAGGTTTAGACATATTGATTGTATCTGTATCCTTTCTGGTATAGATGCAAAAAGGCTTGTTTCTTCCACTTACAGATTGTGCTACACTTCACTGACTTTAATTTCTAGTGCTTTGCTCCTCCTATGAGATCATAGGCTCAATGGGGTTGGAGCATTTTTTAGAATCTAGAGAATGTGAAACAGCGGGGCTTCTTTTCTGACTAGTTTTTTGGGTATAACTACAATATAAATAAAATTGAAGCACTTTATGCTTCAGTACTGCATATCTCCAAGTAAACACTTCATTCTGTGCACATAGTAAGTTGTACTAATTCTGCAGTATTTAAAAATATGCATGTGCAGCATTGGTACTTAATAACTATGTTGTGTTAGTGTACAGCACGAAGATAAAAAAGTCTGCATACCAGATGTTTTTATTAATAGACTTTCCGTGAGTATGGCTCCTCCTCATCCACAGTAAATTGTTGTGTCTGGAAAGGGGCCTCATTTTATCTCATCTTAACAAAGCATTTCAGAAATGCGTGGAAAGGTTACTCCTCCATGACCAGATGAGCTTTATGCTTTTCCTTTGCAGTGGTTGGTTCTGCACGTGCACGACCTACTCAGCTTCCCGAGCAGTCTTCCTCCTCTCAACAGAATGGTACTGTTTCAGATATATCTCCAGTTCAAGCTGCAAAAAAGGAATTTGGACCCCCTTGTATGTAAACCGTGTATCAAGGACTTGTTCATTCTGGGCATTACATGTACATTCTCTTGGATTATGTTGTTATCCATTAATGACAGAGGTTCTACATGCTCAGTTGTCTGTGAGCTTCCTTGAGGAGCTTTTTCAGAAAGCTGTGGCTAAACAAATGTTCATTTTCATCATAATTGTACTAGTATTTGGAATTTGTTTTTCCTTTATTTTCTTTTAACCATGGTGGTGTTGTTTATCTTCTTTTTTTTTTTTTTTTTAATTTTTTAAAATTTTTGTCTGGGCTTACTTTTAATTCAAACCAAGAGATCACATGTATCTGTCCAAATATTTTTTCAAGGTCATTTATTTTTGTTTGTGTAATTATTGTCCCATTCTCATGTCATTTTTCTAATAAATTTTATGCATTGTAGAAATTTAAATGCCATAATGATTCTATATGAATACAGATTTGCTTGAAAATATAGTTGGTAGTTGATGCATTCTAATTATTGATAAATGAATTAAATTGAAGTGTACAGTGTAAATATGGAAAATATTTTAAAATTGCATCTTTTTCTTTAAGCACGTAGAAAATCTAACTGTGTAAAAGAGGTTGAAAAATTGCAAGAGAAGCGTGAAAAAAGAAGGTTACAGCAGCAGGAACTTAGAGAAAAAAGAGCTCAGGTTAGTATTTTTAGCTCAACTGGAAATCACACGTCAGCAAGAGAAGTTTGCAAAATCATTGTGCTTTTTTCAGTGTTTAATAGTTGTTATGAACTGTGATAATCTTGAAATTAAATATTTTCATTCTGTATACAGGTTTGACAAATATTTTGGTGTTTGGTAGCATTGCTCTCGTAACTACTTTAGATGATTTCCCCCCTCTTTTTCTTCCTACAGAAATCATTGCTTTCAATTGCTGTCTTGCTGCATGTTCTTCAGAGAACAGCTACTGATGATAGCTATTTCTTAGGGAAAATATATTTTTGACAATAACCAGCCTTTTGACTTTTAGAGAGGTCTGTTATTCTACAGGAGGTAATACATCATTATGATAAATTGTTCTTTATGATCTTTGAGGCTTTATAGATCTATTTGAGGGTCAAGTTTTAACAGTGACTTTTGATGTTTCTTTCTTTAAACTAGTCCATACATTTATAATTTCATCATGCAAGCAGCTTGGCAGCCAGTTGTTAAAAACTTGTGTGAGAGAAATGAAGTTGCTAATCCTTTCAGAAAAATCTCTTAATGTTAAATGACTTTCTGTCACAATGGTGTAAAAGCTTTAGCAAAACTAGGAGTGTAATCTTGTTGGCAGCCCTGTGTGTATGTGTTAGTCTCTAAAGAGATAGTACCAATCTGCTGCTGACATGAGAATTACCACCATCAAGTAAATCATTCATGCAATTTACTTTTTGTGGTTTAATGATGTTTCCAAGTTGATCTAAAATCACCTATGTTAAATTTGTGTTTTATAATTTACATCCGTTTACACAGAATATTAGTATGTCTTTACGTGTGAGGAATGACCATTTTTGGCTTTATATATTAAATTACTTTGAAGTGGTGTTAGTTGTAAAATTTTCTTTTTATTGCTCCTGTGAACACTCCTTTTGCATCTGAGTCTTAAACTTCTGTATGAGGAGGTTGTTGTGAAATGCAGCAATAATTCACCAAGCACTGACTTCTAGTATGCAAGACGTTTAAACGGGGCTTGAAGAATATTAGGTAAATGCTTTCTCCATGATAAACAATACTCTTTTCTGAATGTTACAAAGAAACATTTTGTGAAGACTTACCATCAGCAGTTTTTAGTTCACTGTAATCAGAGTGAATGACATCAAGGTACAGTCAGCTTCTGATTACCAGGACAGTTTTTTCTGAGGTGAGGATTGGCTGTGTCACAAGTGCAAAGAATGAGCTGGCTCCCTTTCAGCTTAGTAAGCCAAATCCAGTGCTTTCTGAGAGTGCCTACACTGTGTCCACAGCCAGCTGTGATTCAGAAGTTTTGTATCATGTGGGGGTAGCCATGTAAAACTTAGTAGGGTTTGAGCACCAGAGCTGGCTGTGTTTGGCATCAGCAGCATGTCCTGAAGTGTTGTAAAACATGTATTTGCAGGGAGAAGTGATGGGAAGTTGTTAAATCAGTTCTGCAGAGAACAGGGTAGGCTCAGGCTCAACTTAGTGGTGCTCCATGCGTGGCATCTTATATGTCCCTTCACACTGGTACTGATGGCTCCAGGTTTAAGGATGGGTTGTCTTCTGTGCCTGTGTCGTGGGGTCAGCTGTCCTGGCTGTGTTGGCCGCCTTGCTGGTGGGGTGGGGTGAGGACCGAGAAAGGACTTTGCTGTGTAAGTGCTGCTCAGGAATCGCTAAACCATCCATGTATTATCAACCCTGTTTCCAGCACAAATCCAAAACAGTGCTGCATACCACATTTTTCTATGGAGAAAATTAACTCTACTCAGCCAAAACCCTCACAGCCTGGATGTGGCCTGTTGAGTATCCTTGGGATTGCTTCTGCTTTCCTGGGGGTCTGGAACCCTTGGAAGAATTTGCAATGCATCCAAATAGATGTACAAATTAACACAGGACCAAGAGTTAGGACCAAGCTACTTTAACTGACTTGTATCCAGCAAGATTGTGTTTAGAGCAGCTGAGGTTCCTGCACTATCCCCTGTGGTATATGTTGTACCTGAGTAGTGGAGTATCTGTGCATCTGTCAGAGTGCCATATCTGAGATTAGGAAGTGTTGACTATGTGTTTCTTTAGTGTGAAGGTTCTGGCAAAGGCAGCAGTAATTTCTCTTTCTTGAGTAGATTATTAATGAGTCCTCAATTAAAAAGTATTTTCTATTATATGCCAACCAAAAACATGACATAGGAAGCATATAGTTGTTTCCTTTATGGTTAGTAAATTAGCTACATCAGAGTGAAAAAAGGCATTAACCTTATGTTAAACTTGAAAGAGACATTTCTCTTGTTTTGCAGAAAAAATAAGATTTCAGTTAATGTGTATTTTTCTTATAGATAATTAATTTAGGCTTTTTCTGGAAACAAAAAGTATACTAGAAATTCTGTTGCTTACTTTTTCGTAGGATGTTGACGCTACAAACCCAAATTATGAAATTATGTGTATGATAAGAGATTTCAGGGGAAGTTTGGATTATAGACCACTGACAACTGCAGATCCTGTAAGTATGCCAGCAACATGGAAATGTGTTATCCTTCTATGTTTTTGCTGTGTGTTTTCATGTTTTTCCAATGTATACTTCTGTCTATTAATGTGAAAAATAGGTATTTTAATATACATTAGTATTCAGTATAACATGGGTTTATTTTTTCAGTAATTTATTGATATTGAAATGAGTAGGTTTTGGGAGTCCTAGTTTACTAAGCTATTGTTAAGTTATTTAAATATTTTTTACTATTAAATAATGCTAATATGTACTAAGTAGTCACTCAGCCTTTGTATGGTAGATTTTCCTGGGATGCTAGGGGATGTGAACACAAAACCATGAAACTTATTTGAAAAGGCCTTTTCAGCATAATGATTAATATTTGACCTTTGAAGGTGATGTGGACTTCTGGTTTGCAGACAAGTCAGAATCCTTAAATGATGAAGACTGTCAGATTCTATGGAAATCAGAGAATGTGACAATTTCTGTCAATAGCACGTCTACCTGTTAAAGCTGGATTTACTTGCCATAGTCCAATACTACCTGTTGCTCTGTAGGATTAGATCACTGTCTGCAGAGAGTTTTGTTAATGTCTGGTTTTCCCTTTTGGGTTCTTGGCTGCTGTGCAGACATAAGGGGCTTTTACATGCTCACATGACTCACTGTCTTGGAAATTTCTCTTTGTTTAAATGATTGGTTATTTAACTCAAAAAGAGAAGTCAAATAAAGTTAAATATTTTATAACTGGAATTGGGGTATAGTTCACTAAAAGACTTTCCTTTGCAGATTGATGAGCACAGGATTTGTGTTTGCGTACGAAAACGACCACTCAATAAAAAAGGTATGATCACTGAAGATTTTGTTAATTTCTTTATCTGTTAAGCTGCTTCTGATAGTAACATTATTTGTGTTAAACAACTCTAGAAATACTGATCAAAAGTGAAACCCTATATATAAGACAAAATTGTGATGGACCTAGAAAATTAATAGACTCGTCATAACCTGGGTAGCAATGGGGAGAAAAGTAGTTTAACTGCCACAATTGTATGTATTAGGAGCTGAGGCACAGTGAGAGTGTGGTTTTTTCCCAAGATCATCTAGGATGTATTTAGTTGATCTGGAAATGGATTCTACTGTAACTTCTTCAGTATTCTTATATTGTGTCAAGATCACTGTTGCTTTAAAGTATCCTTCAAGTGATCTCCTGAGCAGAGAGTTACACAGTGAAAACTTTCATACATGTTTTTGAACATATATTTTTATAGTTTCAAGTGGTCTTGAATCAGACATCAAGGAATTGTCATATAACATGGTAGGTGCCTAAACATGTTCAAGACTAGACAGGGCTAGTGGATTACAAACAAACTGAAGACTTGTATGCCCTGGAGTTGCTGCTCAGGGCTCGCAAAGTTACCCTAGAGCGTATCAAATGCCGCTAAAAACCTGTTAGGTACTAAAAGAACTCTCGAATGACTTTTTTAATGTGATGAGTGTTAGAACTATTTTTCTTACTGCCTGCTCATCAGACTGGAGTCTGTATTCAAAAAAAACCAAAACCAAACAACAAAAAACTGTTCAGCTTTCAACTCCAGTTAAATCCCAACCTTCCGAGGAAGTTCTTTACTTTCAGTGGGAATTTAGGAACACAAATGGCTACTGGATTGCAGCCTGTCTGAATCCAGTGTTGCAAGATGTTTCTTTCATTCTCTTTCTCTTATATTCTGTTCAGCTGAAGGACTCAAAAGAGCATCACTCTGATGCTGAAGCAACTTGGAATGCCATTTATTGTTTTTGTACTGTCAGAACTGCACATTTAGGATTATCTGAAGCATATCCAGGGGAAAACGGGAGAAGTGTTTTCCCTTTTCCCATACGTATGTTGATACCAATATATAGTTAGGTTTTGTCTTATTTTTCCCCTTCACATTGCTGCTTCTATTTTTTTTTTTCATTTTTAATTTTACTGTTGGGGAAAATGTCACTTTCTACCTGTGCTGAAGGTGGACAAAGTGAAATTGCTGTAAATGAAAACAAGTTGTTATGGGACATGAGTTGGGATTCAGAAGAAGGATTCGATTTTGTGAAAGTGGCATATCTTAGGTATTAGTGGTTGGGAGCTATTAAAAAAGTAGATCAGAGGTGTTTGTAGAAGGATGAATGTATAAGTAAAAATGAGGTTGATACTAAAGCTGTTTTGCATTTTTAAGAATAAACTGCAGTAAAAAAGGTATTAACTAAATAATCAATGCAGGGGATGATAACCTAGTACCCACATGATACAATCTCAGTTCATAAGAAACAGTATTTCTTATAAAATCATAGAAAAGTATAAAAGAATTAAAGATACTGGACTGTCACCCTATGAATAGAAAAACTAAATTAATTTGTTTTGTCATCTCACAAATGCAGAATTATCACCAAAAACATTAGGTGTTCTCGGCACTAATTGTTCTGCAGATTGACTTAGCAGGAAGTAGGTGTTCGGAGTGACACTTTAAGATTTTAGTTCAGTGACATGTATTTATAATTGTGAAATGCATGGTGGGTTTCAGAGACACTATTCCGAATTTTCATCAGCAAGGAACGCAGGTTCTCATACCAACTAGCTGAGAGGAAGTAAATGTCTTATTCCAAACAATTTTCTAAGAAAAATCCTCTTCTGACTGGTTAAACTAAAAAGTTTTTGCTGCTAAGAGTTGTCCATCATACATTTCTTTTTGTCACTGTTCCTTACTTTTTGTCTGTGATTACTACAGAATAATTGCATTGTATTTTATTGCACTGCAGTTGAAAAATTGATTATACTATGACTGGAATGTGTGTTTCCATTGGTGTGTAATGTAATGCAATGGTAACCATTGTACTGTTTGATCAGGATGTTAACTCATGAAAAGGTTCCTATCTGGTTGTATAAAGTCACATCAAATTTTTGAACTGCATGCCTTAAGAAATTTTACATAGAAGTGCAAGTAGGACACATTAGTGAATCCGGACTGTACACACAAAGGGTCTTTATTTTTGTGCATATTATGGATCACTGGGTTTTGTGTTTTGCTGACTCGTATACCATACAACAATTAACAGTAAATTGCAGTGCTGTATAGTAATTATAATCTGGGGTCTCACTGTTGAAGTCCCAGAGACAGGAAGGATCATTATAATTTTCAGCTTTTTCTGCTTACCAGGTAATCTTTAGAAAGGATTTTATTTTAGAGGAATTATGTATTAAAGATATGTACTGTAGGTTCCAGGAGGAATACACAAATGAAGATGTCTGTGAGGAATGAAAGCAAAATTTAAAGAAAATATAAAGATAAAACTTTAAAATAAAACATATTATCATAAGGATGTTAATTTACTTGTGTTTTCAACTTTGACAGTTGAAGCAGTATAGTACTAGCATCTAGTTTCTCCACTAGAGAAGGTATTTATAAAAACTCAAAGGGTATGGCAGTAAGCTGTAAGAAGACTTTATAATCACTGAGGAATAAGACCTCAAATCCATGAAAAGTGTTATAGAAGACATAACAAGTTACAATGATAGTGCTGTAATTAACGATCATAGTTTTTCTAAACAGCTTTGTACCTATCTTTAATTTCTGGCAATTGGTAGGATACGATGACTAGACTTCTAAAATGAAATCTCTTGCTTAGCAGATTACTATCTAGGCATCAGAAGCCCAAATCCATTGCAGTGTTGTTACTTGGAGGAGCTGTGTTATCCGAGATGTTATAAGAGTGTAAACAATGGGATAATGTAAAAAATAATGATGTGTTGTTAGTTAAATATATATTTCACTTATTTTATAGAAACTTTAATGAAAGACCTTGATGTAATAACAATTCCTAGTAAAGATGTTGTGATGGTACATGAACCAAAACAAAAGGTGGATTTAACAAGGTACCTAGAAAACCAAACTTTTCGTTTTGATTATGCCTTTGATGACATGGCTCCTAATGAAATGGTTTACAGGTATGTGTATATGCTTTTTTTTGGTGAATCTTTTTTCTCATGTTTTTTCCATGCTAATAACTGTTACACTTACCTTGGTCATAGACTTTATTCTTATTCTCTGTGTTACCAGACGGTATATTGCTACCTCCATTCTTTTACCTGTTTACTTTTGTTTTAACTCTTTACCCCTGATTCTTCACCTGCAATGTCATCTCCACCTCTGTTGACCTCAGTCCTGCTCCCAGTCTTCCTCCAAGCCCTGCTGCTTTCCAGGCTCTAGCAAGTGTTGCCTGCCTCCTCTGCTACTGATTACTTGAGCCACGTAATGAGTTCTCCATTTGCTTCTGGGTTATTGTCTTATTATTAGTGTGTGTGCAGCACCTGAGAAACCCGAGTCATGGCTTTTGGTCGTCAGGAAACCTGGAAAAGAAAGGAGAGCCCTAGCACCAAAGAGCTTGCAGTTTGAATATAGGAGAGTGAGAAAAGAGTACAAATAAAGTGAGTTTTTTCAGTGCAGTGTTGCTGAGGTACCTGAGCTAACTTATCCTCTGGAAGCAATCTGGCTGATGTAACGTGGAAGTGTATGGAGCTAAGTTATCTTGCTGAAAATGCCAAATCTTTCTAATTTAAAAACCAACAGCAACAAAGACACATATCCACTTTTAGGCCCAAGGTATTTGGATCTCCATTTTGTTCTTTGCTCTTCTGTTTCACTTCCGCTGTTGGTACAGCATAATTCAACCAGCACTTCTAAAAGCATGTGTAAAGTAACTGTTTTCCTTGAACAAGCAACTAAATGAAGTACCTACGGCAGTGGGCAAGGTTAGACACTGTGACATAATCTTGGTCAGAATCTTGGTATGCATCTAAATACTGTGAAGCTTTTTGCAGGGAATATTGATATTAAAAAGAAATTTTGTGAAGATAATTTTTCTTATGCTTGGGAAGTGCTTCCCATAGTCTTAAAGAGTATTGACAGAGAAATATCTTAATTCTTGTTTTTAATCCAGAACTAGGAAGTGAGTTAGGATCATGCCCTGATTGATAGTGGATAACAAAAAAATCATAGTAAAAGAATTCTTAAAAGGTTGTGAAAATAAAAACTTTTGTCTTATGCTTGTTAGAATTAGAGAAGGGGGCGAAAGGAAAATCTTATGAAACTAACACTAACTTTAAAAGAGTTCTAAACAGTAAAGCTGTGTCCTTGGAGATTTCTGTCTCTGCTGGTTGTCTGCTGGTAGCATCTTTCCTTTCCTTGATACTGAAGAGCTGTGGGATAGCCTGCTGGTTCATGATGCATGAAATAATTCTCTTGCTTGACAATCCATTCTTCTAATCTCTCTTCTTCCTTTATTTATCTGTGTGAACATTGTGTTTAAAATTGAGGGGGGGTTTTGGTATATAGTGTTGTTGTATTTTTGTACTGAGTTTTTTCAGCTTTTTTATTAGTTATGTAATACATTAATGGCAACACAGGAATGTATTTTAAGATTATTGTATTCATACTGAAACAGTGAACCTCTAATCTTTCTCCCTCTCTCTCATATGGCACAATAATGATCTTTACTTGAAGGGCAGTCTGCTTTAAGGCCTCCTGTAATAACAGAAGTAAGGGCAAGATAGATATCATTATGTGCTCTCCTCAGAGCCTCAGGGTCATACTGAAGAAAAAAATATTGTGTCAAGATGCTCCAGTTTTCTCCAATATGCTAAATTTACTGTATGTCTATACTGAAAAAATATTGTTCAGTCCAAGGTAGGAAAGTACTACTCTATTATTATTACTACTACTACCACTATTATTACCGTTATTACTACTGTTATTATTTTGCTTAACCTGTATTTTAAGTATGTTTAATCTGTGAGCCACAACACTGAGTTGCAAGTTTTTGTTAATATTAAAAAACACTCACTAGTTGGAATGGGTATGCCTTATGAGTTTTAAAGGAGAACCAGTTTACACTTCTGAAAGACCAAGATTACAAATAAAAGTTCTGGTAAAAGTAAAGTTGGAGTCTTTTG
>VWZW01003166.1:257280-284923 GCA_013397115.1 Edolisoma coerulescens
CATAGTATCATTTGGAGCTGCGTAATCCTTTATAAAAACTTTTAAAGATATGTTTGTATTTTGTCTTACTTTAAAATAGATACATTCAAGTCCCTTTATAATAAATCAGCAAAATAAATAGTTTCAAATTCAGTCAAACAGAAGTAATGGAGTGTGCTTCTAAGATGGATAGACTTTGTGAATTTTTGTATTTTTATATGTGGAAAGAACAAACATCAAAATATGGGAATATCCTCTTGAGAAGACAGGAGGTATATACTTAGAAGAAGAAAGAAAGAAAGACTAAGGCTGTTGACAAATCATCTAGTATATTCTTGATGAAAATTCATGATTCAGCTAATGTAGATTCTTTACAAAACCCTGGGTTCCTGCTGAATGGCTGTCTTGCCCATATTATTTTTGTAAGTGATCCCGTGTTTGAAAGCGGAGTGAAAGAAGGTTGTAGCATCTCAGTGTTTCTGAAATTAGTTTTTTCCTTTATTGACCACTTATAGGTAATTTATGTGTGAACAGCTGGAAAAAGTTTAGAAAGAGTTTTGCAGAGAGACTCATCTCCATATGTAACTCCATTAGTTTACCCTTTGCCTTTGGAGTTTACAATGAAATAATGGTGATAAGCAGCTGAAGTAGGAACAATAACTCTGTGTTTCTTAAAGTAAAAATTAATTCTCTAAAAAAAGAAATGATACTTCAGATAATATTTTTGACACAGCAAATAGTACCTCAGGGATAACTAGATTTTTTCATTCTTAAGAGCTTGGGTATCCATTATCTTGAGCCCTTTCTTAATTTATGCATGTTCTCAAAAATTGAGATGTGCAATGTTGTTTTGGCCATTTGTCTTTCAAATTTAATCTTGAAAGATGATGTGGGGAGAAAAAAAAAAACCTATAGCAGAATTTAGTATTTTAGTATTGACAAAACTCCTATCTGCTATAGTGTCCTACTTCAATATCTTATTCTGGCATCTTTAGGGAGCTCCAGACTCCGTTTAGTAAACTATGGGGTGTTGGATCATTAAAACAAGGAAATCATTGTTTTGGGGTTTAAAGAAGAGTAATGCTGTTGTAAAACAATTGAGAGAGACCTTGTAGCTTGTGATGGTTTGGAAAATTTTAATACCTTAGAGCTGGTAGTCTCCTTACTTCAGAAAGTAATGTATAGATGTCCTTTGCCCTCTCAGAGTATAGGATGTAAAGTATCAATTTTGTCACTTCTGGCCTTAACATTTTAATATTCCTTGTGGTAGTGGCATCTTAAAGTACTTCAGTTTCTTATGTACAGGTTTTTTTGCATTTAAGGTTTACAGCTCGACCGTTAGTGGAGACCATATTTGAAAGGGGAATGGCCACTTGTTTTGCATATGGACAAACAGGCAGTGGAAAAACCCATGTAAGTAGTTCTTCTGCGAGTCAGCAATACTCTTTTTTTTATATATGACATACTTAGATAAGTTCTACTAAATAAGAAATATGTTAACTACAATTCTGTGATTTTTACGGTGCTTTTCTTTTTTTCTTTGTTTTTATTTTATTTTTAATTTAGACTATGGGTGGTGACTTTTCAGGAAAGAACCAAGATTGTTCTAAAGGCATATATGCACTTGCAGGTGAGACTTCATTGATCAGTTGGCTTTGGGCAGATCAGTTGAGATCAATAAATTTTCTACTCTTCGTCATACAAATATACATACTTTGCATTACAGTGGAGCTTTGGTACATCAAAAGTTGTTCCTAGATGTGTATCCTTTACACAATAATGTAAATATAGATTACTTAACAAAAATGCAGTAACAGATGATTTAAGTTTATAATTTTGGTGTCTTCTGCATCTTCCAGTGTAATGTGGCAATTTAGACTGCGTTGTTTTAGAGTTGGTTGACTGACCCTATCTGCCATTCTTGCAAAATATGAGATGCTGTAAAATAGACTGTTACACATGAATGAATCTTCACTAAATGAAAACTCATTATGAGATTTCTTTGTATTCTGGAAATATATTCACAGCTCGAGATGTCTTTTTAATGCTAAAGAAGCCAAATTATAAGAAGTTAGAACTTCAAGTATATGCAACATTTTTTGAGATCTACAGTGGTAAGGTCAGTACCTGGTCTTTTTCTAAAAGGGAGTTTCTCATATACAAGATTTTGAGCTTGTCACATAAAAGAATTTTTTTTCCTCTTTGTATTAAAAGCTGTATTTCAAAGAATTCTTTCCGTTTCCCTTCCAGTCATGTCTTTCCATGGAATGTTTTGCATTATTTGAAATGGAATTTGAAACAGGAATTTTGTTTTAAAGCTCCTCTTTTAACTATTCTGTTTTCCTTCTTCCCTAAGGTTTTTGACTTGTTGAACAGGAAGACAAAATTAAGAGTGTTAGAAGATGGTAAACAGCAAGTCCAGGTGGTGGGATTGCAGGAGCGGGAAGTCAAATGTGTTGAAGATGTTCTGAAGCTTATTGAAGTAGGCAACAGCTGCAGGTATCTTACATAGCTTACACCAGTTTTTCATTGTACATTAAAAAATCAGAACAAGATTTTTTGGGGGTATCTTTGTAGTCATGCCTTTTAACATGCAATGGATTTTTTGATGATGTCTGCAAGTAAGGAATCTACCCATGTTTTAAATAGAAACATTTAGAGTTCTCTGTCTCCTAGAGAGAAATAACTGGTTTTTCAAGAGGAAGTGAATTGCATGCATTATGTAAGCAGCTTACTGATTTAAATTCGTATCATTTAAAAACTGGAATGCTGCCAGGTTCTTCATCTCTAAAAGGCCTTGATGCATACTGGCAGAGGTTAAGCACAATTTTTTTTTTTTTAAGACTTCAGCTTCATTGTTTTTAAAATCAGCCTTGAGCACATACTGCTGCGTGATCAGATAAAAGTGCCATCAGCATTTTTTGTGTAAGCTCTCTGATAATCTGAAATATATGAAGATCTGATTTTAAAAGGAGGGCAAAATTTTGCTAACCTTCCATTTCCTTTCGAAGCGATGGAAAAAGAGGCATAATTGTACTATGTATATCCAGTTATTAGGGTTCTATGTCTAGTGTCCACAAGAGTGTTAGACGTGCTGTCAACATGTAAGAAAATACAGGAACCTGCCCTGAAAAACCTATCATTGTGAGGTTAGTGTTTAACATGTGTGGTCCTCCACCAGTTAATGTCTTTCCCTGCTCTTCTCTTGTTTAAAGGACATCTGGCCAGACATCCGCAAATGCACACTCATCTCGAAGCCATGCAGTGTTTCAGATTATTCTCAGAAGGAAAGGGAAATTGCATGGTAAATTTTCTCTGATTGATCTGGCTGGCAATGAAAGAGGAGCAGATACTTCTAGTGCAGATAGGCAGACTCGACTGGAAGGTGCGGAAATTAACAAGAGCCTTTTAGCACTCAAGGTAACTGATATGTTTCTATTGCCTTTGAGTAGGTGGAAGCCTACATATAATAGCAGTGACTAGTAAAATTAGTGTTTTTGCAGGCTTTGCTTGTCTACATTGTCTACTGATATGACAGGTGAAACAATGTATTGATTTTTCCTCTAAATGCCTGAGGGAACACTTAGTAAGTCCCGAGTAGAAACAATGCAGAAACATTGAGCTATCAACTCACATGTAGATTTGTAAAATAAAATCAAAACACCCCACCATAACCAACCAGCCAACCAACTGAAAAACAAAACAAAACCCCCAAACAAACAAAACAGAAAACACCCCAAAAAACCAACTTCACAACAAGTCCCCAGTGGTTGAATTTGCAGACATTTCTGATACATACCTAAAATAGGAAGGCAAATGGCTTACTCTGGTACTCAAGATATGAAATACCAACAGGAAGTATTCTTACTTATCTCACTATTTATTTCCCTTTTAAATTAAATATAAAACTACACTGACCACATATTTACTGCTGTTAATATATTGACTAAAGCAAAGCAACAGCAACGTGTTAAAAAAAGCTGGCAAATAATTAAAATAAACCTTGAAAGGTGAAATTCATTTTTGACAACTCTTCTTCATAGCAAATTGTCTGACACAGTCACTTTACAGATTTTCATATATCAATCCAGGACATATAAACAGAGCTAAGAAATACTACTTAAATATTCATCTGCCTTTTTTGTTTGATGTTTTATAGGGCTTAAAAGAGGTTCAGTCTAAATAGGGAAAGTAATTTTTTGATTTCAAACTGGAGAAACAGTAGTTGTGAATGTCTCAGAATTTATCTTTGGTTTTGGTTAGTTTTGTTAAGGTTTACTGCTCTCAGCACCAACACTGATTTTATACAAAAAATCTGAACCCCAATTTCACTGTGATTACTTTTTTATTCCCAGTATAAACTTGGGAGAAGGCTGGCATCTGACTAAACAGATCTCACAACACACAACAAAATTGCGATGTATAATGTGTCATTACAAAATTGTATGGCATGTTGAAAAATTTGAAGCAGCAGTTCCAAAACTGTGGCCTATTCTGATTTAGCATCGAAGTAAGCAATGCAGGGACCATTGGGTTGATGTTACTGCTAGTTTTGAAATGTGATTGAATAAAGCTATCTTGTTTTGGGGGTTTGTTTTTTTTCTTTTCAGTTTATTTCTTTTGTACTGGGTAGTGCTCATACAATGTATTTGGTTAATTTTTATACAACTTGTCTTTTTAATTATAGCAAAAGGTTCTGCTGTTGCTGTACTAGTGATTTTCATCCAAATTGTATGGGAAAGGGGGAAATAAAAATAAATGGAGGTCTTGCAGAGGTCTAAAAAGTGGTACAAAAAGATAGAAGTTCTTGAATATGTTTTCCATTTTTCATCTCTCCCCAATAACATTACACAGCCTTTTCTATTTGTATTCAGGAACCATGAAGTTATTTTCACGTTCCAATTAAACTAATATGTTCTGACAAAGTGGTCTTTGTTGCTAATCCAAGATTTGCTCTTTCCATCCAGATATCAGTCCTGTCTTAACCTGTTCAGGATTTTGGCATGGGAAGTTTTTTGTGTAATGTCTCTACATGGAAGTAGTCTGGTCATTTTGTTACCTGGTTTTCAGAGCTGTAATGAAAACGAAAAGTAGTTTAAAACTCTGTTTCAAATTTAGAAGCTGGTGGTGTTTTTCTATAATCTTTTACTAATAAGGAGATAACTCATTTCTAATTTTTGAGGAGTAAGCAAACTAAAAATCATTATATTAAATTAAAATATCTTAATTAAACTTGCTGATTGCCATATCAGTAATTCAACATATGATGTATCTGCAGCTGGAGGATTAGTTGAACTTCTGTAGAATTATTCATGTAGCACAAAGGCCATTCCATCTATTAGTGCAGCTAGAAGCAAAGCTCTAATTTGAAAAACATTTGAAGTATGGTTGGTTGTAGAAGTTCTGTGTGTAGATTTGTTAAAAGTGCACCAAGGAAGCCTTGCATCTGAAGAGGTGTCTGTTAAGGCAAAGGCAGAATCTGAAATTAACAGTCAAAATATTATGATGACAAGAATGCAAAAATTTAAAATCAAAATTTCTTGGCATAAGAATAATTCATTAGATGATGTTAGAGTGCTGAGTGGACAGAACTGATGGTTAGATTAATGGTATCTTGGTTTGCACTGTTGTATGTAGTTGCCGCTCTAACTTCTATAGTAATTTCATCATATTTGCATCTCTACAGTATTGCTCACTGGAACCCAATCAATTGCAAATATTAGTGTAGCCTCTTGCCTCTGTGAATGGAAGAGATCTTATCCCTGTTTCTTCACATAAAGAGTATTTTAAAACAGGGAATGACCTTATGTTTTCAAGCGTCTTCCAATGCTAAGTAGAGAGCTTGCTTCCAATAGGGAGCTGTGCCTGCTTGGTTTGTGACTTGTGGAAGCTTTCAGAAAGTTTGTTTTCTTCTAAGCTGTAAAGAAAGACAGTGGTAGAGTCAGAATCAAAGACAGTGCTTTTAACCGATACAGTTAACCCATGTCCCTGTCCATACTGCTGCTGCTGGCAGAGGTTGTATGTCATTCAGGCTTTTGTAGCTGATAATCAGGAATAATTGTTAGCCTAAACATTTCACATCAACACTGTTTAGTTTTGTTGTTGGATACAATAGATGTAAACAATTTGGATGACATTGAGACAGTTTTTAGGCCTCTAATCCTTTTTAAATTCCTTCCTCTCTCCTGAGCTTAATGAGAGGTAGAAGCCTAACACTTATTAAATCCAAGCTTCAGTGGTAAATTTTAATGATATTTTTGGGGGAGAGCATCAAATATAAGGCATGTATTTTCTGATTCTGAATTACATTTTTGTTATGTTTATTTAACCCATGATAAAGAACCTCCTTGTTATTTCAGGAGTGCATTAGAGCCTTAGGCCGAAATAAACCTCATACGCCATTCAGAGCAAGTAAACTTACTCAGGTGCTAAGAGATTCATTCATTGGAGAAAACTCACGTACCTGTATGGTAAGTTGATTTGGTTAATTACAATGAGAAAAGACACTGCAAATTTAGGCTTTTATGTTTAAAATTGGTTGCTTGCTACTGGCAGCGTGCTGGACTTAAATTCATTAATTGACATTGTATGTGGAGGGTGATTTCAACAGAGACATTTCTCAATGGTTTAGATTGAATATTAGGAGAAATTTCTTCACCAAAGGGTTTGTCAAGCATTGGAACAGGCTGCTCAGGCAAGTGGTCTAGTCACAATCCTTAGAGATATTTAAAATATATAAATAATTGTTGAATATCTGTAAATGTGCATTTGCGCCAGTCTGAAAAACAGAATTCTTCTGACAGATGAGGAAAAGACAGATAAAAGTCCTTATGTCCAGCAGTTTTATTTGTGCATCCTTAACATTTCTCCTTATGAGTGTGTGAACTCTCTGCAGTGCGCACTGATTACTAGGCTTGTTTGTTTTGGTTACTTTTCACAAGCTTCTTTGAATTAATTAGTCTAGAGGCCAGAGAAGTCTGCAGACCACAATGTGAAAACTGTGGTCTTAGGGCATCTTAGTCTTCCCTTTAGGTGTTAGGTATGGTTCTAATTTGGAAATGGTGGTAAACCAGCATTTTATTAACCTTTTTCCCTCCAGTTTTCTAATGAAATGATAGGATAGTTTTCTTTCCCATTGAGACATACCTGACCAAGCTGAAGATGTCCCTGCTCAGCACATGGGGGTTGAATTAAATGACCTTTAGAGGTCTCTTCCAACTCAAATCATTGTATGACTCTATAACTTCATAAATCCTATGCAGGATTAGACAGCTAGGTGGTGCGATTCTAGCAGGTGTATCCACATTGCTGAAGGAGGTTTAAAAAATTAGCCTGTTGGAAGTTACTCTCTGCACATGGAATAATTAGCATTTGTGAATATTTCATGAAGTTCTTAATTAATAAAAAGAATCCCTTCTGAAAGTAGGAATATGCTTGAATTACTTTTTTTGTTTTCTCATTCACATAACAACAGTCTCTTTACAATTAAGCTTAAGAAAACCCTTTGAGGAAAAGATAATGCTTTCAGATTTATTCTTCTGCTATTTTTCTTAGTAGTAGGACCACTTGTGACATTCTGGTTTTAGTGTTTATTTACATGAATTTTTTAATTAAGAATTTAATCAGTAGAGTTTCATTTTAAGATACTGTCGTGGTTTAACCCCTGGTAGCAACTGGGGTTATTATTAAGAAATTTCTCAACAAGACAGATTTGATCCAATGTTGAAATGTGCTGTTTGAATCAGACATTTTGCAACTATGTGGTGGTTTTTAATATGGAATGTGTATAAAATGATGTAGTAAAATCTTGTGATTTTTAACTTACTAAAAGATTCCTGGAATAATAAAATACTTGCTGCATGTTTTCCACTTGCTTTCTGACATGCAAATCTGTAAGGAGGATATTTGAGTAAAACTCATTGGGTAGTTTCTACACTTCATTTTTATGTGATTTTTCCTTTTATTTTTTCTGGATATATTGCTATTGTAAAAGTTACATCTTTAGGGATGGAGTATTCTCTCTATATATAACATTAAACTATGATTTGGAAACTTTGTTTTTTCAAGTTTCACAAAAATATTTTGAAAATAACTTCATAATGTGGACAGTTAGGACTAGAATTTGCTTCCTTCAAACGAAATCCAGGGACTTACAGTCAGCATAAATAGGTTTTTTTAAAATTTTATCAGTCATTGCCGTTTTACTCTTCTTCTGTTTAAATAGTTTGAGAAACCGTTTTAAGTTGTTTTTGAAGAATTGCATTGTAGGATAATGTATCATCATTTGAAAGTTGCAATGTGACTACGTAGAATAGTCTCATTTTTTAACCAGTGCTTCTCCTTGACATGTTGCATCCTTATGTGCTGCAGTCATAGCTGAAGTGGTCAGACCCCTCAGCCCTCCAGGGTGGGAGTAGGTACCTGCAGACTTCCATGTCCCAACAAGGCCATTGATCGCACTGTGATGGCTTATAAGCAGTGTAGACACATTCAAAATAGGAAGAATGGTTATTACAGGTCTTGAAGATACTCCTGTCCATAAGCAGTGCAGCTTTTTCCATCCTCACTTGGAATTAGGAACAAGAAAGTGAGCAACAGAGAGGTCAGTCCTCCTGTACTGCCTGGACTGGGCTTGTTGGGGCATGAAGAGAGGTCGTACACCAAGACTTGTGCACAAGTTCATGTGCCCAGAACAGGGTATCCACACAGACCAGGGCACCTACAATGGCACTTCCCTAGAGCAGCTGTACCTTATGCTCTTTAAAATGTTGAAGCAGTCTGCTAGTGTTATGGCCGTGGTAGTAAACAGGTAAAGTAAAAGCCACACACATAAATCAAAGGAAAATGTGGAAATCATTCACCACTTCCAATTGTCAGGACAGTTTGGCCATCCCCAGGCTGTATCACATGTAACAATGCCTTCGGAAGAGAAATGCCATCACTCTGAATATCCCTGTCTGTGGCATGCTCTGAACACTGAACTGGTGGAAGACATATATGTATTTTTCACATTATATGAGTTTGGAAGGGTTTTAGGAACTTTTAGGTTTTTTGTTAATTAACACCCAGAACAAGAGACATGCCGTTGTGTGATCTTAAATATAAGCTTGTTGTTTTCCTTAGTAACTGATGCGTACCAGTATTAGAGGTTTAAACTTAGGTCTGTGTGGTAACAGGCTCTATACTTTCTAACCCACTTCCACCACATATTTTTCCTTTCTCCCAGGAAGGAGAATTTCCTCTCGGGATGACTATCTGTGCTTTTATACAGGAATGTCAGCAGCAGGATGAAAGAGAAGACTGGGATTATTTAATCACCATCAGTTTCAGTCTCCTGAGTCTGTGATGCCACAAAAATGTTGGTGTGTAGGATCATAGAGGTGTTTGTTCTGGGTAGAGCCTTTATGACTCTTCAGAAGAGAACACAGGCAGAAAAATTGGACTACTGAGAGAAACTAGGACAAATAGTGATCTCAGTTTTCCCTATCACGGTTTTAATTTTTGCTGATTTTGGGAAAGGTGGTGCTGTCTTAAGAGTATTTCATTTAACTGGAAAAAGAAAGACCTTTAGATTCCAGATAGGTCTCATAAAAGGTTTGCCATCAAGTATTGTTTACAGATAATTTCTAATTGAGAAAAAATACATCTCTACTTAGGAAAATAGTTAAACTCAAGCTTATCTTTACTATTATTAAGTACAGTTTCTGATGTGGCCAAAATCAGCATAGAATCTCCTTGAACAGAGGACAGCCTAAAAAGATACATAAAAAAAAAAAAAAGTGGTAATTGTAGGATATATTAGACCTAGGGTCTACTGAGTTGCATATTTCTTTTTTTGATGAGTTTATTTTTTCAGTTACAATTTTACATTTACGCAGTATGTTACCAAGATGGTTGGGGAAATTGAATTTCTATGAATTCTTGATATTCCTTGTAGGATTAAAAAAATTAAATTGAAGCTTTGACTGGACATCTGTGTCCCTGAGATGTCGTTGTATAAGGACAGCTGTACATAGCAGACATTTTTTGTAGAAGATCGGAAATGAAACTGGAGATTAAAAAATATATACATTTAAATTCATCTACCCTTTCATCTGTACAAAGTGATTTACTAGTGTGTGGCTTGTTTTCTCCAGATTGCTACAATTTCTCCAGGAATGGCATCATGTGAAAACACTCTCAATACATTGAGATATGCAAATAGGTATGAAAAATGTTATTTCTTAAATATACTGGCTGTTGATGACTGACATTTGAAATAGTGTTGTTCCATGATGTATGATTATTTTAGCTACTTGAATAATTTGATTGTAGTTGTGTTTCTTAGTAAGATTAAAATCAAATTACTGGTCCAGGCTCACATTTAATTTAAGTCATCACTTTGTACAACCATTACAAAAGAATCTGTTGAATCTCCATCTATACCATTATCCAGAGATGGATAATGTGGGTTGCAAGGTATGTGGGAGGTTCTACTATTTGTTTTGCCCTTGCTTTGAAGGGACCATTTTGCATTAGGGATAAGTTGGTGTTTATGACAATTCCCTGGGGTGTTGGCTAAAATACTTTTCTGTGATGTGATTTTTTTTCCATCCATTTGGTGGAATTGTGTGCAGTTGTCAGTCTGTATTATGTATACATATAAAATTTCATGCTTCCTAAATTCAGGCAAATATCTGAGAACCCTAAGTAAAGAGGCAGAGAATCCAACAGGCTTTATGATCACTCTAGAGAAATTAGCACCTCCAGAGGCAGATGCATCACTTGAGACCTGTACTGCTCTAAGAAAGTGTTCAACTCTCTCCAGTGAGTGTGCAAGGAGCCCTCACCTGCTGCAGTTCTTCTGTGTTTAAAGTCTGTGGAGATGGTGCGATCAGGTTCTGTCTGTCCCTGCAGCCAGACCTGTGACCCAGAGACATGCCACATTTTGCTGCAAAGGACAAAGGTGGCAGACAGCCTCTGGGCCATCAGAAGCCCTGGCTTTGCCAGAAGAGGCCACCATCTGGGGGCCTGCTTGCCCCAGTGAGAGGTCAGGCAGAGCTGCAACTGCTTCTGCTTGGCTAGGCACAAAGGCCTGCTAGGAAGGCTTACTGCCTGCTCCTCTCAGTCTCCAAATGTCCCTGTGTCTGGAGCTAGTAGTAAACCTGCCTGGCTTGGACCAGTCTGTGTCATTTCCTCCCTGAAGAGAATGAGGCATCTACTCTTCTGCTTAGAGTAACATGATGGAGGACCTTGCACATTCAAGATGTGTTGGAACTTCTACCCCTGACAGAACTCAGGTTGCTGAAGTGACTCCATGAATAGTCACTACAAAATGAATTAAGCACCTCATTCTAGTGTACTAAATAGTTATGCTGAAACTGTTTCCTTCCATTGGTGTTAAAATTGTATGTTGTTATGGAGTACACACTTGTCACTGTAATGTTGCTTCATGTGGTTTTTTTATAGTTTTTTTTTTTTTTTTCCTAACAATACATCATTTTCATAGTACAGTTAGTTTTTAGGTGCTGGACACTAGTGAGTGGGCAGTGACAAGAGGAGGCGAAATAGAATTTACACTTTTGTATCTGTAGTGATTTGGTATTTTAAAAGGAGCCATTTAGTGGAATTTGGATGTAGACCAAATCATACTAGCTATACAAACCAAAATCTGGAATTACTCTTCTCAAAACACTGCTATTATAGTCCCCTGCAAATTAGCAGCACTGCTTTTGTTCAGTTTTGTTAGTGATCTTAACTGTTTGCAGAGAGTTTAAATATGTAGACACACTTGTGTTATAAAAATAATTTTGTAGTTAAACTATTAAAGAAGTATGCTAAACAAAGAGTTGTCATTTTAACTGTGTTTATGAGAACATTTTCTTTTAATTTGCCACTGTATTTTGCTGCTGCAGAGTAAAGGAATTTGGAATTAGTCCTTCGGACATTCCCTTCTCACAGGGTAGTGGCAGTCGCTCTGATCTCTCTCCTTCCTATGAGTATGACGACTTTTCTCCTTCAAACACCAGGTCTACTTCATTCTATACATGGAACTATATTTTTAAGTTTTCTTTTTGGCTATGTAATTTTACAGACCAACCTTTCATTAGTCCCCTTGCCTTGAGTCACACATACTTTGTTTTTATTTTGTTTGTCAGGTCATGGTTCTGCATGATCTGCAATCATCTTCCCAGTATTTTGTTTACCCTCCTCAAACATCCATATTCTGTATCCAGGCTTGCTAGTTTCCTTCATACATTTAAAAAAAATAGAAATGGTGATGTCACCTTTGTACATTTAGTGGACCAAATCTAAGAAAATTTTCTTACATATATTTATATAAATATATATATGTTATTAAAACTTCTCAGCACTCTGAAGATAAATGAAAAATATTTTCCATTATAGTAAATAAGTGCTACTTGAAAAGACATTTTTCCCATTGAAGAAATTAAGAATATGTTCTAAATCATGCTTTCAGACTTCCATGCATCTTTCATAAACTTGCTTTTAAATGGGCTTTTTTTTGGCAGAATCATCATCAATCTTTAAACTATTTACATGATGTGAGAGTCTACCATTTTATTAAAATATTTTCACCTTTGAAATTAATGAAGGGATTTATTTGTTCTCTGAAATATTTGGTTGCAAGTTATTATTTTCTTCAGAGTTTTTTTGTTGATTTGTTTATAACAGCTAGTGCAGAGCTGATTGGCTAACTTTTTTAAAGTACTTTTAAAGTGTATGCAGAAAAAGAAAGATTGTCAGGTCTGGGGTGTTAAATGACCTTTTCTTTGAAATATCACTCATTGTTAAAGAGTTAATGTTGAGGGGTTTGAAATTTTTGCCCTCCTAACTGTTAACAAGTAGTAAGATTTCAATCAGAAAATACTGCTTGCTAGATTTACTTAAATCCACATGCAAGTAGTAAAAATACCAGGCTCCATGCTTTTTAGGAACTGGACTAACATCTTTTTGCCATTGAAAGGACATTAAATTTGTGAAGCTGACATCATCATCTTTCTTATTAAATGAATTTAATTGCACATAAACCCGTAGAGCTTTATTTTTGGTTGTGACTCTTTTGCACAGGAGATTACTAATTTTCAAATGGAACACTTTCTGCCCATAGGGTAAAGGAGCTGATGGTTGATCCTAGTGCCGCAGGCGATATCCGTTCCATTATACACCATGCTTCCAATCAGATGGACGACTTGGAGACACAGTGGGGTGTGGGAAGCTCTCCTCAGAGAGATGATCTCAAACTGCTTTGTGAACAAAACGTGAGTGGTTTACAGAATTACATGGAAAAAGATGATGACATACAGTGGCAGAACAAATCCAGATTAATGTGTATTTATAGCCTGTTAGTAAAATCTTAAATACATACAGCATACCTCTTCACCTTTTGTCTTTATGGTATTACGTTCATTTCCATACAAAAGAAAAACCAAACCCAAAAATGTTTCTTGAGGGGTTTCTTTATCTTCCTTCTGATTAGGGCTTTTAATGTCTTGGCCGGCTGGGGTGATGGTCTGTAGTACGCATTTTTTCCATGATAGCATCACATTTTTTTACGCAGTTGGAAGTATCCTAAAACTCATCTGTTTTATTTAACGCCCTTTGTGGTTTTGAGCATTATTTTCCCTGCATGCAAACCCCATTTCAATTGAGTTTGCCTTTCCCTGCCTGTAGAAATCTGGCTACCCATCATTCCTCTTCCTGGCATCCTGGTTTTCCAGGGCACTGTTTGGGAAGACAGCCACATGATTTTCCAGTATGTCTCCCTGGGCTGAAGGAGTAGGGAGCTGAGACCTGTCTTCTAAAGGGCATTCTCCCTCATTGCTGATTATCAGCTTTAGTCCTGGTTCCTTAAATATTCAAAGGGAATTAAAACTCGATTTGTGAACATGAAAAATAGAAAGGAAAAATTCTTACAATCCTGACATTTTTCACAAGACTCTCTGTCTTGTCAGACGTCTCTTTGTGATAGCTGCAGTATATCTCACTTTAGTAAATGAGTTTTTTTCCAGGACTCTGTTTCATAAGAACGTGCTAGTGATTCCTAGAGCTTTCCATTGGACAGTCCTTCCTATCACCAGACATCCTTTCATATCACACTTGTTCATTGCTCACGTTGAATGAAGTTAAGCCTTACTTAATGTTTTAAAAAATACTTCAAAGGCATTGTATAAAGGAACTACACTGTCTTGCTAAACATTAATTACAGCCTACCTAGTACTTTCCTCTTCTATTGTTAACTACTCATTTCTAAAGAAGCCTTCTTTGTCCCAGTTTGTAAATCCATGTGTGATTCTTCTAATTTATCAATCACTATGTACATTTTAAATTTCTGCCTTCACATGTATTTAACTTATTTTTTCCCAAAGGTTTAATTTAATTTTGATTTCCTGGAATGTAGGAAGTGTAACTGCTGTTTTCTTTTCGCAGCATGTTGCAGCATGCACAACAAAATGCCCTGACAGAAACCCAAAATTTTCTGAGGGTATTGGAATCTATTAGAAATTATAATTCTTCCCTTGTGACTTCCTCTTCCCATTATTTTAACTTGTTATTTTTATGTGGAATATTCTGATTTCCAGTATTTGCTAGGATTAGTGACTAGAAAGTTTTGGTGAATATTAATTAAATTTAACTCTGTAAATATTTTGGATTTATTGCTCCTTCTGTTCATTCCTGGAGATTTTCTTAATACTTCTTAGAAGTATTAAATTCTATCTTTTACAGGTTTTGCCTTCTGCATATTTTTTTTCCCTGTTCTGTGATGAAATTGGGTCACATACAGTATATTTCTGTAACCACAGTTCTTTCCAGGCTAACAAGGTTAACTATTGTTTTTAGGAAGAGGAAGTTTCTCCACAGTTGTTTACTTTCCATGAAGCTGTGTCACAAATGGTGGAAATGGAAGAGCAAGTAGTAGAAGACCACAGGACTGTCTTCCAGGTAAAAAATTGAGCTCCACTTTGTTTTATCCTAATTCAGGAATTCAGGTTTTCCTAATTAAAGTGCATACACTTGAAGATGGAGGAGCATCTGATCTGTAGGAGCCATTCTGTCTGTCAAAGATTCCTAAATTGATTTATTGTGTTAAGCTGATTGTCTCAAACAAATAGGGTCAGATTCCATAACAACTGATCTTTGTCCCCCTGATGAATGAGTACATTTCTGTATCATTCCAGAATTTTAGTAAAATTTTCCTTTGCGGGCCTGGCACTCTCTACAACTTCCTGAAAGGTGGTTGTAGTCAGGTGGGCGTTGGTCTCTCTCTCCAGGCAGCAACTGACAGAACAAGAGGACAGAGTCTTAAGCTGCGCCAAGGGAAATATAGGTTGGATATTAGGAAAAAGTTTTCACAGAAAGAGTGCTAAAGTACTGGAATTGTCTGCCTGGGGAGGTGGTGGAATCACCATCCCTGGATGTGTTTAAAAAAAGATTGGATGTGGCCCTCAGTGGCATGGTTTAGTTGAGGTGTTAGAGCACGGGTTGGACTCGATTATCTTAGAGGTCTCTTCCAACGTGGTGATTGTGTGATTAATAATAATGTCTCTGTCACCACCATTTCTGCTTGGTCATCTCCCTCCAAGTATTGTGTCTGAATCTGAGTATCCTTTTGTGATATCTCCCTTTGAGATCCAGAAGAGACACATGTATTTCAAACTGCGTGTTTGCTTCCATGTTATAGCTATGTAAAGATTTCACTCGCTATTAGTCAGGGCTTTTGGAAGGAATACTGCCCATGTAGTGCTGGTTGGTGCTATGGAACCTTTTACACACACAAAATAAATAGTGGCAATAAGTGTGAGTTACTTGTTCTCAGAAGGAAATGTGGATTGCTTCTGTTCATATCCTTAAAGCCTTTAGGCAGGCCGTCTGTTTGGCACATCTGTTCCTAGAGAACAGCAGACCATCAAACCTGTAGGGAATACACGTATCTCCTCAGCTTAAGTATCTAGCTTAGTGGGACATTGATGTGTGTTCATAATACAGCAAGGTGCTAAATAAAACATCTTACAGCGGATGTAGAGATCTAGTTATTATGGAACATTAGCTCTGAAGTAAAACATACAGAAGTGTGAAAGTCACATGCCATATGCTGTGGCTATGTCCTAATGAAGCTTCTGGAGAGACAAGCTGCATTAGTCTAAGATGTAATTGCCTCTGTGTGTCCATCTGGCCTTCTGCTGGAGATTACTGCTCCTTCTGGCAGTCCCTGGGAGGAAATGTGTCCAAGCCTCAGATCCCTTCGTTCACAGCATGGCTTGTTAGTTTGTGCTGTGTATGTAGGTGGGCTGCAGCGATACAAAATGTGACAGCTGTACCAGCCATCTTCTGTCAGTGTTCTCCTGGCAGCAGCTGATACACAACATCCTTTCCTAACAAAATGGCTAAAATATACCAGCACAACTAGCTGTGCTCTGCATGTTCAGGAGGCTTTGTCTTCGATGTGCAAGGTTATGTTAGATGAGATGAATCTTACCCCGGTGTAAGCTCCATCTGTCTTGAAAGCCAAAAAACAAACAAGGGGTTTGGACTACATTTTCAATTTTGCTTGGGCTATGGACCACAGAGGAAAGACTTCATTTTAGTATGTCAGACCAAGCTTTCTAGTATGCCTAGAACTGTCAGCTGCTTTCTTTTTTTAAACAAAAGCATTTCCAATGGGATCAGTTCTTCTGATCACAATTTTGCATGGTTCTGTAAGATTTAAACTCCTGGCTGCATTCTTCTTTGCTACAAGCTTTTTTTTAAACTTGTTTGGTAATGTTCAGAGTACAAAGATGAGGTGCTTTAACCAACCTTTATTGTATTCCTGGGTGTGGATTTAGATCATACAATAGTGAGTTTAAAATAGGTATCCTTTTATACAGCTTCTCTCAAAACAGGACAGAGTTGGTTCCTTGAGTGTAGTAATGACTATGTAACTATAGTGGTAAGCAGCCCATACGTAAAGCCTGAGTTCAGAGTTTGACTCTTCTCTAAGGGAACACAAACATGACGAAGTTCTGTTCCCTAAATTTCTTAGCTTTACAACCACCAAATATTCTGAATTTGAAGAGAACTGGGTACCTGGGGTTTACCTGTTGCCGATGTGACAACTGATATTGAAAAATAATGTAGAAAACATGCAGTTTTGCTGAATTAGGAATAAGGTTTCATTTTTTGATTGAAATCTGTTTTATTGAGGTGACTAGGCAGTAAAATGTGTGGTCATTGCAAGAAAAAGTCTGAATCAGCTCTTTGTCTTGAAACTTTGCTGATGTATTTTGTTGTATTTTTAAAATTTTATCTAGGAATCCATTAGATGGTTGGAAGTTGAAAAACTCCTTCTTGAGATGACAGAAGAAGTAGACTATGATGTGGATTCTTACGCTACCCAACTTGAAGCAATTCTAGATCAAAAAATTGATATTCTGACCGAACTTAGAGGTAAGTTGTTTTTAATCACTTCTCTGTGCATTATTAGCACATGCCATGGAGACTTGCAGTAAGAACAAGGAGGAAAAAAAAGTGGTTATATTCTAGGGTATTTTTTTCCCTGCTTATGCTGGCCTTGAGTGGAAGGAACATTTATTCTGCAGTCTGAGAACAAGTTCACATCTATGATCAGTTCATCCTAATGTAAGAATCTATGCTTTACCTCCAGGAAGTACAAACTCAATCCTGCAACTTTTCTGTTTTTCCAAAACACTAAAGGAAGGTAAGAGAATCCAAACCAACTGTATGAAAAAGAATAGAAGATGCAAAGATGAGAAAAAAGTAGTAGGAACTCCCAGTCCCTGCTGTTGCGCTGTGTAGTGTAGCGGGGAGCTTGCTGTCATTTTTAAGACTGTGCTTAAGAGAGGCATCAAGCTCTGAGTATCTTAGTTGTTAGTTTATTTTTTTTTTCCAACAGCCTTTGTTTGAATTTTGTCAGCCTGTCTTTGTTGAAAAACAAACTGCAGCTAATTCTTAGTGCCCCAAATTACCTGTTCCACTTGTCTTCTAAAATCAGCTTGTCAGGTGGGTACGTCCTAGAGATGAATTTACCTTTTCATTTTTTGTTAACTGTTTAGACCCCAGGAGACATACTGCTGTACTGGCAAAAGCTCAAGGGTAGGTTTGGAGGCTGATGGAAGAGTTTTCTTGATCTGTGTTAGAAAACTGTAAGTTAAAATCTCACTTTTTACTCAGTCTGAGTGTCTGCTCAGAATACATCAAACAGATGAGACTGCTCACCTCCTAAGCATGCCAGTTGCACTTAGCTAGGAGTTGGAGGTTCCTTTTGTTTTTATAAATGATGGCTTTCTCTTCAGAAGACAACAAATATGAGACACCAGCAGTGAAAAAATGCAGTTTTGGTGACTACCTGTTCTTCAAAAACTTAGTAGATACTGGTTTTGAAAAGGCTCCTGGAGGTAAAATGCTAAGAGATCTCGCATCTTTACAGCCAGCTTAATATAACTGTAGTTTTACAAGAGGGAACATGCGTAAAGTTAAAAATTCTCTCTCGGTATCTTCTGTGTTCTGCTCATGGCACATAATGGTCACTGAATTGTTCAGCCTTTACTTCTGACACTGTGGGACTGACATATTTTTGCCATCATTTTCGTTTCCTTCTTCCCATACTTGGGCATATTACTGAGGAATGGAAGGGAAGGGAATAGAAATATGAAGATGCCATACTTCCTTTCTTAGATTTCTCCTATTCTTATTAAATTACAATGAAACTAGTGAACGATGCTTTTAACTATTTACAGTGAATAAGTTCCAAAACTTATTCACAAATGTTTTTCACATTCATAAGAAAACAGAGTGGACTAGAATTTACTCTTCTGTGTTCTAGAATTTACAGAAATGGCAGATTGTGCACTAAGTATGATTTTGTATGTCCCTAAGAGTGGTTTGGAAGGTGCTGGGAAGGAAAAGGATAATAGGTGGTTTGTATCTCCCTAGACTCTCTATGATAGAAGGAGAATGGGAGTATGAACATTTTACATGCTCAGAATACAACTGTGCCGTTTACAAACCTATCCTGCCTAGAGACAGGGGCAGTATCCAAGAAGAGACTAAGTTGCTAAGCAACTTGTTTGTATGGTTTTGAATGTAAGCTTATTGCAATCCTCTTGTAGTTTGTAGTGTCAGCTGTTTTTGTGGAGGAATGTTCTTTGTTGTGCATTAGGGCTGGGATGTGGAGGATCAGAGCTTAGTTTCAAAATCTGTTGAGCACAGGCACATCAATACTCATTCTTTTCTTTTTTTGTTAAAGACAAAGTGAAATCTTTCCGGGCAGCTCTACAAGAGGAGGAACAGGCCAGTAAACAGATCAACCCGAAAAGACCACGTGCCCTTTGAAAAGGGCCTCTGCTGCTAAAGGAATCCACGAACCCATACTGCTGTAGCACACATTTGTTACAAAACCTAGTGGCCGAGAGAACTCAACTACTTGAAAGTGTAAAAATGTTAGAAATGTTTGTGGAAATGTCCTGTTTCTTATTCACCTGAATGACATTTTCAGTTTTATGTGAAATGCTCCTGTGATGTCTACAAAATGCTTCTAGACCAGACAGCACAGCCATGCAGGGTTCAGATCTGTGAAGCACTTTGTTTTAAATATTTCATTTATTCAAATAGTGAAATGTTTGGAAATATTTGCCATATTTTTAATAAAGTAAAACTGTGGCCATTAAAAAGTCACAGCACTTCCTTCTGACCATGTTCAGTTTTATTACAAAGACCAGCTGTGCAGTTTAAAATTGTGGCGTGCATGCACACCTCACTAGTGGTTTTATGTAACTTCTCTTCCACAGACAGCTGTGCTTTACTCTTCCCATTCTGTGCCTTGATGAAGGCTACTTTACCCTAAACATCCTCTTTCTGAAGCACAGCCTTAAAAAAATACATTCCTTATTTGTCAGTATAAATTACTTTAGTGTGTGTACATTCTTGATGTGTTTCAAGACTTATTTTTTGGTGGCTAGTTTCATTTCACAGGATGTGCCATATCATTTTAAGAGCAACTGCAGGCTGTTAAGAGTGGACAAAACAGCTGGACATTCCATTTTCCTTGTAAAAATCTGGAATCGACTTATTTGAATACCATAAAGAATGGTTATATAATTCTAACATTTTATCTGTGACAATTAAAAAAAGAAAAAAACCAAAAAAACCAACAAATCAACAAAATCTGGCAAAAATATAAATTAGTTGATGTATATTAAAGGATAATGTTTTAAGTACTGAGGAGAGTTGTATCTTAGGATAATGAAGATAATATGATATGTGGTATGGTGTGATAATGCTATGTATGGATAAGTTAACTATCAAACTTTGGGGATAAACACATCCATACTGGCCTTTCACATACTGTTTTAAAAACTTGGATTTTGATGCATGACAAACTTACATGTACATTAACCGTAGTTTGCAGGTAGTTTGAGTAGTTCTGTTGCTTTAAGAAGTAGCTAATACCTATTTTTCCCTTTGTACAGTGCCAGCAGCTGAAAAGTGGGGTGAAATTGCATCATTTGATGATTTTGCACAATACCTCTGCCTAGCGCTAATAGAAATCCCACAAGTACCTGAATTCTCACAAATGGCGCCATGTGTATCAGCACTTTTTAGGTGGTGGCACTCAAATTATTTTCGCAAGTCAGTATCCAAAAAAGATTAACCTTTCGTGTAAGAACTTCTTGTCAAATGAAGAATTGTAGACCTCTCTAGGAGTTCTCCATCTTTCCAGGAGTTTGTGTCAGCAGACTTGCCCTTGGAAATGTTTAAAAATTGCTTTTGGAATACAAGCCTGTTTGTTTGTGCCAGGCCTGGAGGGAAATAAAGGGAAGGCAATGAAAAGAGACTTAAATGAGCCAGAACTTCTTGTAGTGTTTAATGTTTGTATCTCCCATAGAAAGGTAGGCTATGGGAAGCTCTTGTCGCATCATGGTTAAAAATAAAAAAATCTTCCTGTGTGTAAACATGAAAACTGAAACAATGTAGATTTTACATAATGTGTTTAATAAATTAAGCTAATAAATGAATTACATCTGAGAATTTTTGTTATGCTTTGGGAAGGGTTTCAATTTATAAGCACATAATATTTTTGAAAAGGCCTCTGACTTCAAAATGAAGCCAACTCTTCTGTACAAGTTTGTTATTTAGAAAGAATTTCCCCAGACCTCTGTCCTGACTTTAGTTTTGCAGCAGATCTCAAAAAAAATCACACCTCTTTTCTGAACATTTTTTGAAGATCATCACCCATCACAGATAAAAGAAAAAAAACAATGGAATGGGAGGCAGCAGATTGTGTTAGGAGGTGATAGAACAGATTATCATATAATATCAGAGGTTTTCTCTGAAGCTGCTCTAGAGAGTTCTTATTTTCTAAGAAGCTGAGGCATCCTGCAGGAGTAACAGTGGCTTCCATACTATTCATTCACGCAAGCGTAGCACCACAACCAGGATGTGGCTTATTGTGGGTCCAAAAAGGACGGAGTCAGCTTTCAGCATCTTTTTACAAAGCCCTGTAATTACATGCGTCCTGCCAAGTAGCACATGCAAGCTGAAACTGTGTCTACTGCCAGTCTTTGTGCCAGAGCCTGCTCTAAGTCAGACCTACACTGATACTGAAGCAGTGAGAATCAAGAAAAATTGATAGGGCTGGTTGAATTCCTGCAGCCCATTGCCATAATGGACTGAAATTACTTGAACAGGATTCGAACAAGCTTATCCTTGATTCCTATCCTGTAAAACAAAAGCATTTAGGAAGTGTGACACATATCTTCAGCACTTGTTCCTCCTGTATTAGTCCTTTGTGGCTATGTACCTGACTCATCATTTGGTTTTGCATGAAGTGAAGCAGCACTAGAATTACTGAATTATTAAATTGTGAAATAAATGTGCAATTCAGTTTTTGAAGTCAATGTTTCAGGATGCCTGTAAATTTGAATGCCTATTTCTATACATGCTTCTGAATCAATGACTTCTAAAAAACTGACACGGGATGTCAGTGGGGCTGCTAGCTGGACTCAGTCTTAAAACATCTTTTGAAAACTTAATGACTCAAGGATGCAGATAAATGAAGTTTTTCTTAGAGGAGGTTTTGCTAATTTGCAGACATTGCTGTAAATGTCACTGAAAGCTATGATCCGTGCTAAAACTTCTCCCTGCCTTAAGGGTGAAGTAGTTACCTTAAAAAATAGCTACTGGAATTTAGTTAAGAAAAAACCCAACCCTTCTGTCTATGAGCACTGGCCCATGGGTGGTTTTTTTCCAGTTCCTACAGTGGAGGAGAGGGTAAAGGCAATTCTCTAAGTGATATCAAGCCCACAAGGTAAATTCTTTTGTTTTCTGAGAAACACTCGCTGGGATTCTCTAAGAGAAGCAGATTACTAACAGGCTTGGAGTGCTGGTCGTTACCAGAGGGATGGGAGAGACAGGCATCTCAAATCAAAAGGAAGTGTTTAAATACACGTTAAAACAAACACAATTGATACCATAAAAAAGGAATTACTACAACTTTCTTTTTGTTGTCCAGACCCTTTATGGGTTGTACTGTCGAGTACTGTGCATGAATATACTGAGGTGAAGTCTTTGATCAGAGAACACAGATTTCAATTATCATCAATCCATGTTTGGGGTATACTTAGAAAAACACTGTCATGAGGTAGTCCAGCACCTCACTTCAGCTCTGTAAGAATTTACTGCTTTTAAAATACTGAGCAGCAGCTTCTTGCCTACTGCCTGTGATAAAACTGCATCTAACAGTGTATTACAAGTCCAAGAATTTACACCGTATTCTGTTCATTGCTTGTTTGAGAAGAGCTTGTCCCACTGCTCTCACTCTGGCTTGGGTAAAACTTTGGTGAAAAAATACTGCATCCTTCATTCTTCTAGAAGGATCTATGAAAAATGGATGCCTTCTGAATTGAAGCCGTGGAGCAATCTGAAAGAGTGAAATATGTATATTACAATTCTAGCATTTTAACTTCAGCTTGAGGCATTTCTAAGATGTGCTGGCTGGCAAAGAAAATAGCATGAAAGCAGCCATCACTGATCAACTGCAAAGAATGAATTTTTACAAATCTGAAACTAGAAGTTATTAGCAAATTTGCCATTTTAGAGATGCGGGTTTATTTTCAGTGCAATTACTTAATGTTGGATCCTACCAGGTTCACTATGTTTCTTCAGAGAGCAGTACCTGTCTTAGTTCTCTCAATGAGAAACACCTAGGAACTTCAGCCTTGAATTAGGAGAGGATTCATGACACCACCAGAAGTAAGAGCGGAATGTAGCAGTTAATTATTCATATTTAAAATTATGCTATAGACTATGGCCTAATCCTCAAGACAGAGAAAGGCTCTATAAGACTCCAGGGAAATTTTAATAACCAATTTACACTATGGCCATTTTTAAAGGAGACACAGAAGGGTCTAGTACACGAACACCTGAAATAGGGACCCTTAGCTAGTTGTTCCTCAATATTATTAGCAGCATTTAAAATACTGAGTGTTTGCTCATGTCCAGGACTGGAAACAAGGAGTGTCTGGTACTGAGAGGGAAACCCTACTATTCCTGTGCAACCCACTACTAATCTGTGCTACGCAGGTACAGATGCAGATAGAATTTAAAGAAGCTTAAAAGGAAGGCATAATAGAAAAAAAAAATAATACCGAATGAAATCATCTATATCCATTGAACGGGCTCGTTTTTCAGAGTAACCTGTATCTTTTAGGACTGTCTGTATTTTCTCTGCAATTTTGAAGTTTTCAGGGATTTCCTGTCAATGAAAAATGGGACAGAAATTATTTTCCACTCATAATACAGAAAAAAGTTCATTTAAATAATCTATTTCTTTCCTGCTCTTAGAATAGTTCTCGTTTCAAGCGATAAAAAGTAAGTTATACTTTTTCTATTATGGATTATTGTATTATTCTATTGTATTTGAATTTTTTAATCTCACTTCATTCACTATAGATGAATCACAACAGTATTGCAAAGCAGACACAAAACGTTTGATTAAATTAGTAAAAGACCTTGAGACATACATATATGGACAATATTTTAATAACATACTCAATTTTAAGCTTTTTCACTATGATTTAATGACCCTTTTATATTTTTCTCTAAGAGAAGAGGCAAGTTCCTCCCACCTTCAAACTCTCTTGGAAAACCTTTAATACGTTAAGCTTTTCAATGTTAATTTTTTACTCTTATAGAAGTCAGTATGTAGGCCACACTACACAGAAACAGAATGTAATAGATTTAGAAGAAACTTACTGTATTATGTAAGGAACAATGAATACGGTAATTATGATCCAGCAACTGCTCTACAGCACTTGACCTGAAAGAAATACATGTTTAGCATGAAAACTGAGCTGTAACTATTGGTCACTTGGTTGGTTGTTAACGACTACACAGAACTGCTCTTTTTAAACAGCTGCCTAGTTTTCTTCCAAAAGAAAAAGCTTGTGACATCAGTATAAATCTTCATCATGGTTTATCCCTGAGTGTGCTGGTATGCATGTAACACCGCTATGCATTTGCAAAAAAGAAACGGTTAACTGAACAGGCCTTCAAACTTCAAAAAGATTTCCTTTGATAGAAGTTACTTACTTAAATGCTGCGGAGAGTGTCTTGTTTTTCCTAACAAAGGCTATCCGTACCAGACCATCCCACTCCTGAAATCAAGAAGTTTCACAAATTTAGAAAGTAACTTACAGCTACTACAAACAAGAACAGTTACTACTGACAACTTCAGAACAATACTGAACACAAAGGAAAATCCTTCATGAAAATATCTTTCTGAACAACGCAAAACCAGTCGTGTCTTGGACAAAGCAATACAAAAGGAGGAGAAAATGCTTTGCCCCCAAAATCCTTTGAATTGTACTTTTTCATGTTTAGGTGCGATAGGCCAGATCATATGTGCAGAGAAGGCAGATACTTGAAGAAAATCTGGCTAACCTCAGGCAAGGCTGAAGTGGTCTTGAAGTGTTTTAAAAATTAAGAATACTCTTCGGTAATATTTGTCTTCTGAGATTACACACAATCGTTTGAAGATAAATCTCATAGCTAATCCTATTTTGCAGAAAACCTGCAAAATCAGCAGCCAGAAACATCTCTGGGAGACAAACCATGATGAAAGGAACATTATTACTAGCAGCTCTCCAACTGACCCTGGTCTTATGAGAAATACTGTACACACAGCTGCACAAAGTTGATGGTGGCATGATCTGTTATGTCCTAACATAAGCCCGATCAACAGAGGAATAAGTATTTTGGAAACTCCAGTGAACAGCTGGTAATTTGTACTAGAATCAGCACATGGAATTGAGTAGTAAATGAAAAGAAAAATGAAATGAAGTATTATCACTAGCATGTTGAGTATACACTGCTCACCTGGAAGTTGATAGGTGGTGGGGGGTTCTTTGGCTCTATTCTCACAACACTGGATTCCACTTTGGGAGGAGGTCTGAAGTTGTTCTTTCCAACCTGTTAGTCAAGAGCAGTCAGGCAGCTGTGTGAATAAGCAGCAAATTCCTCACATCCCTTGAAACACTCTTCTTCTGCCTTTGATAGCTGAGTTACCCAAACGCAGAATGACATACCTTCATCAGATGGTCCACTCGAGCTAATAGCTGAGTATTAATAGAGAGTCTGCAGTACAGTTTACTTCCTGGTTTTGCAACCAAACGAAGTGCAAATTCCCTCTGAAACATAAGTATTGCACACCTGAGAGTAACAGAAATGAGAAAATCAATTCTAAGTAATCTGTTATTACATCAGAAGCCAACTAACACACTTGGAAAACACACAATTTGTCTCAGCACTTAGAAAAGCTTATAATAAACGAACTCCGCCTCAACTGGAGCGTGTTGAAAAAAACCCAAAACCCATCACAAAACTTGGTGAAGCCATCTAAATATCCTTGATGCTGTTACATAATTTGATTATTTATACTGCTACATGGATCAGGATCAAAGAGACAGTGTAGTCTCAGAGTTTCCCAACTGTAACAAACCATTTTGAATAACTCAAATCCAAACTTTCCAAAAATTTACCAGTAATGTCACCAACATTCCTGTTAAAGAAAACAAGAGCTGCTGACATACTGATATCTTACACAGACAGGGCAGTTACATTTTTAGACCAGACAACAAGAAAGGGACTTGGCATTGATTCTACCCTTTCCACCCTAACTTTTTTTTAGGTAGGAAAGTAATTGAAATGGTATGATGCCCTGCTTATCCCTGGAACAATAATTAGTTGTAGTATTAAAGAGGTGTAACTCCTGTTTTTATCTGCTGGGCACTCACTGTCACCAAGTTTAAATATCCCCCTCATGCTCAATAAATCGACATAAACTTAATTTCCAGGCATGGTCAGGCTATATAATACAGAAGAATCTTGGTGCAGCTCTGATCCATCAAACTGCTATTTCAGGAACTAAAAAAATATTGGATTTGAAAATATTTTTAAAACTATTTTCTTTCCTACCAAGTACTACAGAGCTCTATTCTTCCACTTACCTGAAAAAAGGTCTATGAAGCAATAACTTGAAAACAAAAGGTGAAGAAATCTGAGAAAAAAATTAATAATGTCAGTATAATTTCTGGGAAATTAGCATTCAAAAAGAAAATTTGTTATGTTGTTGTATGCTATGTTGTTTGGCCCATACCTGGTAAGGCAAGTTAGCCACACATGCATCGAAGAATGGTAAGTCTGTTTTCAAGATATCTCCAACCTTGATTTCAAGTTTGTTTGCTAGACACCTGGGGGAAAAGATGCATTGTGGTCATCCTCAGATAGGCATGTTGCCAAAATTTTGGCAAAGTAGCTCCACTACTTTAAGTGCTCCATGTTTCCACAATTGATACTTACGTGCCCTGGACTCTCTTCTGAAGCTCACCAACAAGTCTAGGGTCAATTTCACATGCAATAACCTGAAAAAAAGTATATACTTGCAACTTCATGCAACTACTCATAACTGGAAGTTAATCGTAAAAGCCTCAACACTGTATCTATTGCTATGGGTTTAAAGAATCCTTTAGAAATCCCTATTAGGCTACGCACCTTCCTCCCTCTCCAAATACACACAAGCTTTACCACATAAACGGATAACAGCAATGTAGTTTGATAAAACCACACAAAATTTACGTGATCAGCTAAAAACTCACTGGGATTATTCAAATGCTAAGAAAAATATCAATGGAGTAATTCTACTTAGGTGCATCATGCCTATGAAGACCCTTCTGTTTGCCATAGTCTAAGCCACAGCATGGTCAGAGGTTGGGAAGGTGGTGTATGTGGGGGCATTTGCACTTACTTTTTTGACTTTCTCCAGCATCTTTACTGTCAGGTTCCCAGTTCCCGGGCCCACTTCCAGAATGACATCCGTGCGGCGCAGGGCAGCCTAAGGACAAACAGCGTTTCGGGTACTTCCCTAGCACCGATTTCGTGCAATCTATTGACTTTAGAATGAAAGCAAGTGCTTTTTACACAGCAGAAAGCTGGAATTTGGTATCAAGGGAGCGTGAGAGTCGTTTAGAAAAGAACGAGTGGGAAACGGAGAGAAGAAGAACGTCCTGGCGCTGGTTTATGCGGGATCGCTGGCCACGCGTGAAGAACCAGCGAGCAGCCACGTTAAGAGAAAAACAAACACAGAGCCCACCAGGCACACAAACACGCA